>QLON01004177.1:0-15783 GCA_003313675.1 Termitomyces heimii
AGGATTGGTTGGCATGATTTATGACTTGTGATGTCGGTAGGAATAAGGTCATGCATTAGGATCCAACCAAACAACGCGCAGGTTCCCACGGTTGCAATTCCTGACGCTTCTTAATTGGATATTAGGGTCGTTATCCATGTTAGGATTACACAAATAATATTAATAAAATCAACAGCAACGAAGTTGAGGTTGAGTTTTTATATATACTACATCAGTATTTATACGTTGCATAAAGGGGCCTATGTCTTGTAATGTAATCGAGCTTGTGATAGACGTTGGTAGTCCGTGATATAATAAAATAGGGATTTTGGGCAAGAATAGGGAATGTCCAGGTCTTTGGCAAAATAATAACAGCTAAGATTAACATAGAAGGCACATTAATATCCCATTTAGCAGGATTGAAATTTTGATGCAGGTTCCCCAAAAAGGGCCAATGGTGCTACTGCATTACAAATATGCTAAGCATAATGGAACTTTAGCAAAGTAAATTAGAGCTACTGTAAGTAAGATAATGTGAAGTAGTTAGGTACTACAATTTGAGGGGAGAATCCAGATAGGTTCCCAGTAAACTTCTTAGTTTGATATGATGATGTTGGTGATGATAAGCTTGGTGTGTGTAAATATCTTGTTACATCTCAGTGCTATTGAACAGCAGTGCATGTCAAACAGTATATTTGAAATGGTGGAGAGTCAGTTATCTAGTGCTGCTTGGGTAAGTTGCTGTGCTAAATAATAGTGCTGCTATTGCTAGGGCATCAGTAATCCTAACAGCTTGTTAGCAGAGTCATTAAATGCAAATCAAAAAACAGGTAAGACTTATAATTAGTTTCCATAAGTATAATTGAGAATTAAAGTGTAGAAACACAAGGTCAAATTATGTAACATCATACTATGACATGACAGTGAGACATTGTCATGCTGATGTCACACAGTGTAACTAATATGACTAATGTTATTGTTATGGTTATAGATACATTATGAGTCACATGGTCACTATATTATGGGGCCATATAAGTTGAATCACTTTCCAGAGTCTGAAAAAGGCTCTAAACCAATAAGGAAGTTTGTTCCCACAATTCAGCCAGTAAGGAGTTTGATGAAAGCAATAGAAGGCAGATGAAATAAAGTGAAAAAGCTTGGAAATTAGAAGGAAACATAAGGTAAGAGACCTCCAAAAGAGTGATTTCCTAATAGATACTGATTAAAGTCCTTTTGTTATACCTAATATATATATTGATGTGAAATTAAGTTATTTGGATTAGTCTGAATAGAGGCAATTACAAATGAATCAGCTTTCACTAAGTTTTGAGGCTAAATTACACTTCACAAAGTACTTTTATGAAATATATAGGTGAGTAATAAAGTTTATTGATTTTCAGTCAATGCAACCTTAGTCACACCAAAAAAAGGTCTAAAAAGCATATCAAATTATTGACCTAAAGTATACTATTGCCTTAGGCCTAAGATATCCACTTCTTAGGGATTCTAAGCACAGGCAATCAGCAACTTGCTGAATATCACAGAATCCTCCTCTATTTATATTATTTCTCCTCCCTGTGATGCATGACATTTTTTGGTTATTCTGAGCTATTTTACAGCTATTGGACCTCCATTTTCTGGTTTTAAGAGGCTTGGTATAAATTTTTCTGGCCAAGAGAGGATTTTCCAATGTTTTTAGTGCTTTAGTTTTATAAATCATTGATATCTCCCTCAGTTCTTCTCCAAATGCCTCTAATTTTTTTTATTAGGTGTGAATTGATTAGACCTTTCTAACAATACCAAACACAATAGAATTTGGAGGTTTTTTTGTTAAGATATAAGCATTTTACCAAGGCCTGCTCAATTTTCCTCAATAATTAAATTTAGCTTTTTCCATCAAATTGCTGATCCCTCTATCAGTTTGCCATGGAATGCCTTTGGACAACCTTCATTGTGTGCAGATTGATCAGGCAATCAAAACAATACCCAATATGTAGGGATTCACATATATTCCTGCTGAGATATGCCGATTTTATTGTCAAGGTGTGATGCTTTGTCTCATTGTTGAGATAGATATATCAATGTCAAATATTTCTCCACAGGCTCATCTTGTAAAGTAGCTAACTAAGTAATTAGTTGCTAGGAACAAATCTAAATATGCAATTGTTACTTTATTCAATGGTTTTAGACTGTGTATCAGTTACAAACTCATTCCATCTTTCTTAAGCACTATTAGTTACTGAGTGCAATATGAAAAATTCAAAGATTTATACACTCCTGCATCTATTTTATTTTTAATTATACAGCATACTTCTTTATACAAGCCTGGTGAAATTAATACATTCTTCACTACTTATGGCTTGTATAATATCACTGGAATTTTTACTGGTAAGAAAAAGTCTTCATAGAACCATCCTCTTTCAGAGTTATTTCAAGCAAACACTTTCTTCTACAACATCATTACTTAATGCACCAGTTTTCTCTCATCTAGCCATAGTGTCAGGAAATCCCCTTTTTGAAGGTTTTTACCTCATGTTTCCTTCTAATTTCTAAGCCCTTTTACTTTAATTCATCTGCTTTCCACTGCCTTCATCAAACTTCTTATGGGCTAAATTATAAAAATAACCTTATTGATTTGGAGCCTTTGCCAGATCCTGAGAAATGAATCACTTTTGATAAGGGCTCCATTAGAGTCTTCATCAAAAAGTAATCCAATTTACATAGCTCCATAACTTAGTAGCCATGTAACTTGTAACATAACTGTGACTGTGACATCAGTGACATCAGTCACACTAATGATGTCAGCATAACAATGTCACATGACTATCACATGACTTGACTTCAGAATATTTTCTATCAATATGTAAAGTGAATTTTTAGACTTATTCTCTTTGAATTTTTTTTTGCTAAGTTAGCACCTTACTACTTGTATCTATATTACCTTTATTAATACATCTTTGGATCTCCCTCTGCCAGCTGTGTGACTGAGCCACAGCCTTTAAAGGTCACCCTTACAGCAAAACAAGTCTTTAGCATTAGTTTAGAAGCTTTCTTAAGTTTGCTTAATTCATTAGTATCTTTAAAAGTCTCTTTCTCACTAAATAGCTTCTCTTCAGTTTCTATAACTCAGCCAGCACTTCCACCTGATCCCTTTAAGGCATTTAATCCATAGGATGATGCCTGGAACTGCTTGCTTGCTCTAGGAGCTCAAGTACAAGCCACTTAAGCTTCTTTTACTCTCTACACTATCAAACTTGCTAGATTATAATAAATAACTAACATCATTTTCCACTTTTTGCAATTACTTTTAAAATGCATCTGCCTCTTTCATACCATCTATGCTACTAGAACTTAGAATGACAACTTATTCCACCATTGCCACATTTAATAAAATTTTATGCCTAATACTCCCTAATGTCTACAATAGTAATTGCATAGCAGAAAAATGCTTTTTTCAGTTCTGCACTATCTATATTCAGCTTAGTAGTGATGCATTTGATTTTGATGCACTGAAGATAGCATAGATCCTCTCCTATATGAAAGCAGGCCATGCTTCAACTTATGCTCTACAAGTATTCTGACATTATGAAGGAATAAACAGCTTTACTAGTTGGAAAGACTTTGAGAAGAATTTTTAAGCTAAATTCTTTCCATTAGATCCAGCAAAGACTACTGCTCTCTCTTTTCATAACTATAATTAGTATAGCTAGGAAAGAAGAACTTTGGATGACTATATTAACTTTTTCTATGCTTTAGTTGAGCAAGTAAGATATTTTGATGGCTTTCAGCTCTGCCTTATCTTTTGTGATGGACTTCACTCTACTCTTATAAAGCATATTGACAATTTAATAAAAGAACACCTAGATGATGAGCAAATTAAAATATAGTACAGAGTGGCCTAAAATCAGTAGTAACTCATAGAGCTAAAGCAAGAATTATAACATTCTCATATTTCTCCACTTATTCACTGTTCTGCTTTGGCACCAGCTATATGCTCCACTACCTCTGCTCCTGTAAAGCTAACTTTTAGAGGCTGTGGCTTAGTCATATAGCTGGCAAAGAGAAATCCAAAGAAAACAAGTCTAAGAATTCACTTTGCCTATTAATAGAAAATATTCCAAGGTTGAGTCATGTGACTGTCACAGTGTGACATTATTATGCTGTGTGGCTGATGTGACTGATGTCATGATTACAGTTATATCACAGTAAGCACTTTGCCTATCAATAGAAAATATTCCAAGATTGAATCATATGACTGTCACAGTGTGACATTGTCATGCTGTGTGGCTGATGTAACTGATGTCATAGTCACAGTTGTGTTACAGTGGGAATTGGATTACTTTTAATAAAGCTCTTGTCAAAAGTAATTTATTTCTTATAGTCTGGCATTAACTTTCAACTAATCAGGAAGTTTGTTCCCACAGTCCAGCCAGTGAGGAGTTCAATGAAGGCATTCAATGGCAGGTGAATTAGAGTGAAAAGGCTTAAAAATTAGAAAGAAACATGGGTTAAGAAACCTTTAAATGAGTTTCCTAATAGCTCTTATTCTTCCACACACATTTTATAGCAGAAGCTTCTCTCATCTTTCAGTTACAATTACTTCCTCTAGGAGTTCCTATAAATGTTGATGCTTTTTATCAATGCTCTGCTATATCTCTTCTCTGCCACTGATGTGGAAAGCCAAGCCATTTTGCATATTACTACTCATAGGGATTAGAAATCTACTATTTTTCTGCTCTAAAATAAAAAGAGCTCTTTTTACAGCTTTTTACTGCAAAGGATGCTTTTGGTGACCCCTTTTCTAATGTGCCAGCAGTAAAAACCTCACTTGTAGAGCTGTTGGACACTCCAGCTTCTATTCTAGATTCTGAGGAGGATTTTTAATTAAGTAACAAATAAATTATATACCTCCACCACTTAGTGCAAATTAGTTTGTCTGTTTGTTTATATAATCTGCCAATACAATTTTTATAATTCACTGGCTAAAGTTGTAAGCACACTCTTCAATATACAAAGTATAAAGTCCAAATGGAGCCTTCTTTTTTCCTTCTTCTTCATGCTTGCATATTCTAGCATAGAAACAATGCCTTTTTTGCTAATATATTGTGGCTTTTGCTTCTTCTTCTAACTTTCTATAGCTAAATATAGAGATTGAAACTACTAATACACAATAAACTTGGAGCATTGTGACCTTGCTAAATAGTGGTGCTACTGAACTCTTTTTAGATGCTAATTATATAAAATAATACCAACTGACTATCTGCTTTCTCATTCACTCCATTTTAGTTTATAATATTAATGGAACACTTAATAAATTGGGATCCATCTGCTCAGTAGTGGATCTAGTTCTTTGCTACTGCAATTACTCAGAGCATGTTATCTTTGCAATTACTAGTCTTGAAAAACAGAATATAATCTTGGACTTTATTTGGCTCCATAATTCCAATCCAGAAATTGACTAAGTAAAGACTAAAGTATATATGAGCTAATATCTACAACATTGTTCCACTTGTGCAAAAAAAGCTTGAAAGAAGCACAAAACCTTAGTCCATGAGTATGCTGCCATTCATGCCTGTTATGTAAGGCACCTCCACTTTTTTAACATTAATCTGCTAGATTCTCTTCTCTTAATATTTCCTTATAGAAAGGCCCTCTATAAGGATATCAAAGGTGTAAGATGTGAATTTTTAATGGAAAATAGATAAGAGGGTGAGTTTGCAGGTCCTCCAGACTCAGAGTCTCTAAATGAGGCCATTAAAATAGGTAATAAGATTTAATACTGTTACATTCTGGTAAAAGTTAATGGTGCCTAAAAAGGCTTACACCTCCTTTTTATTTTTTGGCTGAGGCCACTCCACTATGCCTACTACCTTCACCAGATTTATCTTAGTAGTTCTATAAGAGATGATTAGCCCAAGGTATTCCACTTTGATCTGCTCAAACTCATACTTCTTTGGCTTGAGATAAAGTTAGTATTGGTGGAGGTGCTTTAAAACAATGCATGTAATATGTCAGTGCTCTTCCAATGTTTTGGTATACATGAGAATGTTATTTATGTATACAAAAACTACACCTTTGGCAATTAAATCATGGAAAATATCATTCATTATTGTCTGAAAGGTAGTAGAGCTATTAGTAAGGCCAAAAAACATTATTAAAGATTTAAAGAATCTGTAATTGGTTCTAAATGCTGCCTTCCACTCATCACCTTTCTTAATGCACACATTATTATAGCTCCAGTAAATATCCAACTTAGTGAAGTAGCATGCATCTTAGAGGTTATTAACAAGTTCAGAAATAAGTGGTAAAAAGTAGCAGTTCTTTATCATCATTGCATTCAGGACATGATAATCCTAAATCAGACAAAGAGACTTATTTTTTTTTTTGATGAAAAAGACAGAAGAGGCCATAGATGACTTTGAAGGATGTATCTGGCCAAAGTTAAGGTTTTTCTGCAGAAACACATCTGGCTCATCCTATTCTCAAGGAGCAAGAGAATACACCTTGCAGCTAGATGGTTCTACATCTGAAACAAGCTCAATTGCATGATTTCACTGCTTATACTTTAGGAGCAAGTCAAATGAAGCTTTAGAGAAGATATCTTCAAAGTCATGGAGGTGAGATGAAACACTGTCACAGAAGAATTTAGGCTGAAAGTTAGTAACAAATGCTTGAGCTAGTTGCTGAAAAGTTATTTGACTAGCCTGAATCTTTGCTTTCATGAGTAATAAATGCAGGTTTATCCAGGACTTCTCACACCATGCTTATACTCTTTTTAATTTCAAGAGTAAGAACATAGCATGAAGGTGGGAAGCCACTCAACAGATTGCCTTTGAGGTCCTTAAAACTGCCATCACTTCTCAGCAAGTCTTCTTATCTTTTAGTGACAACTCTTTCTTCTATATAGAAGCAAACAGTTCTGACTTTGCTACAGAAGCAGTCTTGTCTCAATAGTCTTAAGAGGATGATAAGTGGCATTCTGTAGCCTTCTACTTTAAGAGCTTGAATATAGTGGAGTAGAATTATGAAATCCATAATAAAGAAATGCTAGCCATTATCTAGTTATTGGAAGAGTAGCAGCATTTTCTTAAGGATACACAGTACAAGTTTGAAGTTTGAATAGACTATAAGAACTTCAAGTACTTCAGAACCACAAAGAAACTCAACTGTTACCAAGTTTGATGGTTTTTGTACCTGGCTAACTTTGACTTTTTCCTGTATTACAAACCTAAATGGAGCATAAGCAAGCCTGATGCACTATCTAAATATGCTGATCATATCACAGGAGCAAGTAACTAATGACAATATCACCTTCCTTAAGCCTGAGTTCTTTGCTATCCATGTTCTTGAAGGAGTGGCAGTTTAAAGAAATGAGATGAATATTCTTTAAGATATATGCTGGGGAAACCAAGATGGTAAGTAAAAAGATATAGTAGCTAAAGCAGCAAAAGCACTATATGCCTACTCATAAGGTAGAGCAAAGTCTATATACACTAATTAGTGGGCATTATAGAATGAACTTCTTACATTCTGTGGCTGCATCTATTATGCCTGAGCTCTAAAGGCACATTGTAGAGCAGCACTATGATTCTTGCATTGCAGGTCACCCAGGCAAGGGAAAGACACTGGAATTAGTTTTGCATAACTACTGGTGGCCTTAAATATTCTAATATATTGGCTCTTACACTAGCACCTATAACTTCTGCCTCTATACCAAACTCTACTATCAGCTTTCTATGAGTCAATTTCATTTATTTCCAATCTCCATTGAGCATTGGAGTATAGCCTTAGTAGACTTCATCATTAAGCTGCTAGATGCACATAGATATGATACAATCATGGTGATAGTAAACCTCTATGGAAAAAAAGCTCACTTCATCCTTACTTATACTATATCCTCTGCAATGAAAGTGGCCAACTTATATCAATAACATGTGTGAAAACTACATAGCTTATCCAATGCCTATGTCTCTGACCAAAGACTACATTTTATAGCTGAGTTCACCTAGAAGCTCTATCATCTTTTCAATATAAAGCTTTACACCTTCATAGCATACTATTCTCAGTCAAATAAGCAGACCAAGCATGTAAATCAAGAGCTAGAGTAGTACTTATGTCTCTTCTGCAATAAGCAGTAAGATGACTAGGATGATTTACTATCTGATGCAGCATTCCAATACAATAATCATATTCACACCTCCACACAAGTGTCTCCCTTCTTTCTGAACATAGGCTGCCACCCTCAAATGGATTTTGAACCTCAAGCATGTCTTTTATAAAATGAGTTAGTGAATAAGTTTGCTAACTCAATGAAGATAACACAAGAAGAGGTAAAGGAGCAGCACTAATCAAAGCTAAGAAAAATATGGCATGATATTATGATTAAAGTTGTATTCCTGCTTCTAAGTATCAACCAAATAATAAAGTCTACTTTAATGCATTAGATATTTCCACCACTTAGCCCTCCAAGAAGCTATTCCATCATAACTTAAGCCCTTTTACTGTGGAACATCAAATGAAATCCTCAGCTTAGCACTTAAAGCTGCTTTCAATAATGAAGCAACTGCATTCTGTTTTCAACATACTTAAACTATCCTCAGCATCCACTGATTCAATTTCAGGACATTATCCTAAATCCTCTCCATCTTTAGTAATTTTTGAAAATGAAGAGAAGTATAAAGTGGAGGAGATATTAGATAGTTGCCTCTTCTGATGCAAACTCCAGTTCAAGGTCAAGTAGAAGGGTTATGGAATTGAAGATATTTCTTGAAAACTACAAAAGAATGTTCATGCATCCAGTCTGGTCCAGGACTTTTATCAAAGGCATCCTAATGCTCTCTGAGCTATTTATGGACTATACTTGCTCATTCCAGTGGATCATGCTCTTTGCAACTTCTTTTATCTAGTGCATCAGGGCAATGCACTCTTAAGAAGGGGTGATGTTAGAGAATCCCCCTTTTGGAGGTTCCTTGCCTTATATTTTCTTCCAATTTCTAGGCCCTTTTACTTTAATTCATCTGTCTTCTACTGCCTTCATCAAACTCCTTACTAGCTGGACCATGGGAACAAACTTCCTTATTGGTTTAGAGTCTTTGCTAGACCTTGAAAAATGGATCACTTTTAACAAGGGCTCTAACTCACATAGCCCCATGACCTAGTGGCAATGTGACTCATAACATGACTGTGACTTTGACATCAGTTACATTAGTCACACTATATGACATTAGCATGATAATGTCACACTGTAATATCACATGTAATAGTCACATGACTTGATCTCAGAATATTTTCTATTAACAGGCAGAATAAATCTTTAGACTTATTTTCTTTGGATCTCTCTCTGCTAGGTTAGCACCTTACTATTTGTATCTATATTACCTTTATTAATACATCTTTGAATTTCTCTCTGCCAGCTGTATGATTAAGCCACAGCCTCCAGAGATCACCCTTACATATAGGAAACCAGCCTTATGGGCTTTGTCTATCCATGAGTATTAACTTACTATCATTAAACCACAGAATTTCCAGCATAGCCACCTTTTTCAGAATAATTCCTGTGGTTGCAAATTCTTTTCATCTCATAGTCCTTTTGTTTACAATGAAAGTAACACCCATTGCATTAGGTCTGTTTGGACCTATACTACCAAAACACTGGAAAGTGAAATACCTGTCACACCTGGGTCGCAAGCCAAGTTCTGGCTCCGCTCGGAAGCTGACTCACCGGACACTGTTTCAATAGACCCTAGATTGTCACACTGTCTTGTGACGACAAGATATGCGCTTCCTGAACCTTTCTACTTCTTTCTATTCCTCGGAAAATTATATTTAAGATACTGTATATGTATCAAAAGGGACCGGCATACTTGAATTATGCACAATCTTTGTTGATCCTCTCCCGGTCACTTGATTATACTGGTAACCTTGATTTCATTGTACGTGTACTTGTGGTCTTCGACGTCTTGTTAGATAATTGACAGCGCGGTCAGATAGAGCCCTATTATTTTCACACCGTGAGCGAGCCAACAAGTTGCAAATGCCTCATCAAAAACGCCCTGCTTAGTGTATAACGCCTTGGGCATCGGATTCTCACACGTTTCTGTAGAAACAGCACGTGCATGGGCGCGGATTTCTTCACCCAGAGTTATTTCAAGGGTTTAGTCTCATTGTCAACAAGCTGGGACTGCGGGACATGTCACGGTATCACAACCTCTCAGTATACTACGACATACTCGTTTGACCACACGGATACATACTCATTAACCTGGCTGTTGAAAGTATCCAAAGATCAGGCTAGCTGAAGAATCAAATCAAATGCGAAGTGCGAGTGGTACCGACAGTACAGATAGAGTTGGGGCTTTGAAGACACGAAGAAAGCCAGGAAGAGTGTGTGTACCTCATTTAAGTTATTTCTGAGTATGATTGGATTTTGTTCTAGGCCAACATCGTGCGCAGAATGTCGACGATTAAAGCTAAGGTGTGACAAGGGTGTAAGTCATCAGGATTTACCGAAACACCATTATGATTTAGATTGTGAAATAGGTCCCCTGCGAGAAATGTGTCTCGAGGGGTTGTGGGTCCATATGTCCAGAAGGTTCATTCATCTGTTGGTCCCATTCAGTAGATTGATTAAAGCCTTGGTTCAGGGTCTCTTACTCCCGGTAAAGGGAATCGACTCATTCTTGCTAACACAGGAGAACTACATGAACGAATCGATTGCTTATGTTCGCGTATTCGTGATCTAGAGAGCGCTCTTCGGACAGCACATCAATCTGTCTCCGATCGGCCGCACCCGTTACTTCAAAAGGACATGTTACAGCAAAAATTTCCTCATAATGTCAATTCTTTGGTTGCACCGATGCCTGTATCAGCAAACAATTCGTCAAATACTCCGTCGGCGGTATCAGAAGGATGTTTCCTCCATCCGCAATTCCTATCATCAGAGGCGGATGAAGATGACTTTGTTGATGCTTTTGGTATGCAAAATGAGGTTATGAAACGATATGGAAATGAGAAGATATTGAATCGCTCCTTATAGGTACCCTGACTTTTGATGCTGGTGATCGATACACCTATTATGGAACGACGGCGCGCTCTGAGGTTCGTTTTGAATAGATAGACCTTTTCACGATTGAAACGATTCATTGCAGCTCCTTATACGCGTAAGAATCTGGTCTTAATGGATAATATATTTTGGACTTCTTGTACTTAGCCGCACTGTCAGGTGTTCGGGGAAGAGCAGTCACGTACGTTGAACTCTACTTCTCGGCTTTCAGAACAGATAATCGATACCTCTTCCCCTGGATTGGCGACATGTGATTCTTCCACCACTAGGGAAGCATTCGACTTGTTACCTCCCCTGTCAGAGGCCGTCCGTCTTTGTGAAATATATCAGGAGTACGGAAAATTTATGTGAGTTTATGAAACAATGATGTAAAGGGGACGGTCCTCAATCCTATAAGGTACACTTCAGTTCCGCTGACAGAAATGTTCGATAAGGTTCTGGCCACTGTCTATCGTGTTGAGTACGTGATATGCTTTTCAGAAATATGACTGCCATCTTGCAGTACTGACGCCTGCGCTAGGTCTTACGAAAACTTTACAAATCATGATTCCCTGGCCTTACTGTTTATCGTTTTTGCTCTCGGAGCCCACTTTGACCCAGATCGACGATCTTACTCAGTGGAGTCCCAGGAATTCTATCATATTGCTCGAGCAGTTCTCCGACTAAATCCTCGAGCGTCCCAAGTATCAATTCAAGCCCGAGTAAGTCTTCATAGCACCTGGCCGTTTTTTTAAGTAATCCTCTTGTCAATCATCTAGATCCATGTTGCTCAGTATTTAGAATTTAGTGATTGGAGATCAGCTGGCTCGCATGATACATGGATGTATATCGGACACACTGTCCGATTGGCTCAGAGTGTACGTTTCCACTGAATTTTCAATCATTTTTATAAACTAATATGAGCATTCTGAAGGCTGGACTGCGTAAATTTTAGGCAAACAGTTTCTGTGAGTTTCTACTAACAACGGACCATAGAACTGAATCGTGCCCGGTGGAAATCATCCGATCCAAATATACAACATTGCAGACGGCTCTTCTGGCAACTATTTTATCTCGATACATGGGCTGTAATAATGTCACTACTCTTGATAATTCATGAGAATTAAAGTTGCCCACAGAGCTTTCATCTAGGAAGGCCATCGACAATGTCTCCATCCTATATAGACTGGCCATTACCTCCAGAAGCTGATGATTCAGTCTCCAGCCGCGATATAACAGCATTTTGTATGTTTAAGTGTTTTGCGTTGGCTTTCACTGACACATGGCAAACCTAGTCGATGCATGGAACTGGCGGTACTCTGTATTACTTCAATCTGTAGTAGCCAACACCTTTGGGCCGAAACAGCCATCATACGCTGCTGTGCTCTTGATGGATCGTCAGATTCGCGATTTTCCTGTGCACCCGACCTGGCGTCCTGTCTGTGATGGTTGTCCTCCCGCTGAGCTTTCTGTACAGCGATGGATTATCCTTTCCACTAAAGAAGCAAGTGAGGCATGATAATGTTATTACAATCTGAAAATGGTAGCTAAAGCTTCTTGACAGCCTTGTTAAGTTTACATCGAGCGTATTTTGCAAGGGCCCTTGAAGAGATGCCTAATCAACTCTTGCGTCACCGGTATCTGCCCTCAGTCATGTCCGTTTATCGCTCAGCGTGGCGCTTGATGAGAGGGCTGAAGATGGTCTGGAGACAGGCAGTTCATGTCATGTCAAGGACCAGTCTAGCTTGGTCCCAGGCACTCTCAGCTACAGTACGTTCTTTTTTTCCAAGTAGATATCCTTTCTCAAGGATTTAACGTTAAATGTAGATCGTGATGTGTCTTTTAATCACACGTGCCCCCACATCGGACTTGGCACAATCAGCTATGACAGAATTAGACGATGTGCTGCATCTTTTTGAGACTGCTACGTCTATGGCGCGTCCTGCTGCCCATCTCCTTGTGAGCCCAGTTCTTTTCGCTCCAAAACTGAAACTGCTACGTGTTGATTATTTTCAGTGTTCCATACGACGTCTTCACAAAAAGGCCCATGACGCGATCCACCGATGCGGCGAAGGCGTCGAAGATGCTATATCTAACGTTGAACTTGATCGCTGGGCTGGAAAAACGAACATGCTTTCCGAAGGTGGCCCGCCTCATTCGAGCCCGGATTCCAGGCCATCTTATTCTGTCACAAGGCGAACAGCAGCTGTGGCAGAATATCGGTCCGATGCACAGGTGGTCAACATGCACCCGACCCTTGTAGAGGCTATGCGCAATTTTGACGCTCGTTCTCCCTCGTTTGACTGGTTTTTCGATCTTCCAGCGCCTGCAATTCCGCATCCACAGCACGTTCTACATCCGCCTGAAGTCCAAACGAGCGATCACAACCTCTATAACCCTGCTGAATACCATGGTTTTCAGCCTCAGTCTCATCATTCTGCATTTTTACAAACTGCTCCGATATTGGATGCGACGTGGCAGACTTTGGCAGAGCAATTGGGCTTCTAGTATCTAAATTCTATCATGTTTAATCATCATCATCCTGCATTTCCAACTCGAGTGTACGTTTAATCTCTTGTACTGACGACTTTGTGCGTGCACTTGGGTATGATTTATATAGGAGAGCATTGTGTCGTATCCACCCGCTGTAGTTACCGTCACTTTGGTCGACGCCGGAAATGAAAATAAAAGCTAAATCTAAAGCCATCATCAACGTAGACGCAAGAGCTCGCTGGAAAAACGGATGCAAAAACTGTATGTCACCGTCACTGTCACATAACTGACGTATGCAGAAATGATCTCGCCACTTTGTTTATAAGAACACCCCACCTGGTTACCAAATTTCATTCCTACACGACTTTCTAACGACTTGCCGCATAGATTCACTAAATTTTCCTTCGCTTGTAACGACACAAATTAATGGCTGTTGATGATTGGATTAGGCGGGGACAACCTAGTACGTTCAGTCTGTGATTCAACAGGAAAACATTGACCTCCTTTTACTTAGTTGTCTTTGGACTTGTTCTGCTGTTCTCACTCATCGAGGTGGGTATCAAGTAACTCTGTTGAACTTCTTTGAATTTACATGAAGCTTAGATGTGTATCTCAGCATGGCTAGTATCCCGATACAATGCCCATCATAACTACAATAGTTTATCCATGCGTGACCGTGTTCGATACACGCTTTTTGCCTCGATATGGACAATTGTTGGGTGTATATTTTTTATTCTTCTCTTCTTGCACTCTGCTACTGGCTCGGTAATGACCAGCGTTGCTGCGCATCTCATTTTGTAAGTGCCGTACCACGACGATAGTCAAATCAAATCATTCATCACGATGTGCATAGCCTCATTCTTACATGGATAATTTGGGTTGCTGCTGCCGCGTCTGTCACGGCTATGTTAGGGGGAGGCTTGAATTGCTCGTATGTTCTATGGTAGTTATGCATAATTTGCTCCTGAAGTCGTTTATTCAAGAACACAAACTATCTTCGTATACTGTGGTCAACTTAATGCCCTTGAAGCTTTTTCCTGGATAGTATGGTCGGTTGTTTCCAGATACCCGTCTTATTATCTTGCTGATCGTTGTTCAAGGATACTAATTACGTTTGCCCTTATCGTTGTCATAATTCGTGCAATTGCTGCTGCACGACGTGGAGATGGTTACAGAGGTGGTCTCATTGCCTAGGTTCCCCTTCCCTGACCTGCCTGATTTTCCGCGCAACGTTTTTTGTGCACGTGTGTAATTTTCTGTACTTACACATCTACGTCTGTAATATCCATTTCAAATGTTCCTAGCTACATTCTGTGCCTTTGGCGTCTTATCTGCCCCCCTGCTCATTATATAGGTATTCTCCATATATAGGCTTCCAGACTTTTTTTCTTGCCTCGTCGCGAACCTGCTCCTTCGTCCAATTTACTCTGGCATTACCTTCCACGATAGCTTGTTCAGCGACTGCAATTCCTACCTCGAAGTTGACATGAGGTGCTTCAACAAAGTCAGGAAGAAGGGCATCGTCGGGGTCAGAGAGTGCTGGGGAAAGAGCAGCCAAACGTCGCGCCCCAGCAATGATCATGGAATCAGTCATGTAGCGCGATTGAGCTAGAATGGCACCAAACCCAAGGCCAGGATATATCAGTGCGTCTACATCCATCAGAAGTCATTTATACACATGCGTGTTGCGGAAGGACAGAACTACTTACTATTGCACTCAGCGATACTGCACCTTGCACGTTAGAGGGCCAGACAAATCTCTCATGAGACGAAGACTTACATATAGTTTTTTCCATTAGGCATCTTGGCAGGTGGGAACGGGCTACCAGTCGCCAACAGCGCCTTGCCATTGGTCCAATCATTTGCGTCCTTCGGGTTTACTTCAACCAACCTGCTCGGATTCGACAATGGCAGGATAATCGGGCGCTCGCACCCTCCAGCCATCGCTTTCACTACATCCTCCGTGAACGCGCCGGCGATCGTCGAACACCCAACAAGGACGGTCGGCTTGACATGCTTCACAACCTCAAGCAAGCGGATTTTTCCACTCGTATCCCTTTGAACCCCATGCCATTCTGCGTCGAGACGCGCGAATGGGTGGAGCTCAGCCCGCACGAAGGTTGCAGTCATAAGCTCGTTTGTGATCAGCCCGTCTTTGTCGATAAGGAAGAAAAGCTTGTTAGCCTGGTACTCGTCACAGTTGTTGAGCTGCATTATTGCGTCGCGTAACTGGTGCGCGATGCCCATACCTGCGGAACCTGCACCGAAGA
>QLON01004198.1:0-26180 GCA_003313675.1 Termitomyces heimii
TAAACACCAGTTTTTGCACATGGTCAACTTTATGTTACACTCTCTTGATGCACTTCAGAATAGGAAATCGAATTAAGGTAATTGTATCATTAAAAAATACATTAAAAAGAATTACAAATATTGTCTATCAAGAAATTCTCAATGATTTATAAATGTAAGTGTAACTTTCAATGATATTACTTCTTATAACTAATGTTTATAATTTTAGCATATAATTTAACTATTGCTTATATTATTGTCAGATTCCACTGAGTCAGGGGCTTTCTAAAAAAGCAATGCTCTTATAAGGTGGACTTGATCTATGGATACTTAGGTGTTTGAAGCTTTGAGGCTAAGATTTCAGGATTCAAGACATGGGCAAGGAGTGGTTCTGAAAAAGGAAACTTGACCTGGGGCTTTGGGTATTTTAGAGGCTAAGGGTTGGGGGGTAGTTAAGTTGAAACTGGGGGTTCTAAGATGAAACTGGGTTAACAAATTATAAGTTGCAAAGTGTATACCAAACTTAGAGCATGTGATTATTCAGGCATACCAGTTAAAGTGTGCCAGTCAGTGCATACCAGTCAAGCAGGAGGGCACACAATAATTCAAGTTAATAGCAAGACTAGTAAATACAATGGGGAACTATGCTATAAGTACTATGGGGCCAGGTCTCGGAGTTTCAGAGTGTCTAAAATGGGCTTTAGGAGGCATTGAGTAGCAGGCAGGGACTATATACTTGGATCACATGTGTGGGATGCACAATCAATTGGCATGGAGGGAGCTGTGATGTATGATGTGTGATGGCCAGAAGTGGATTGCATAATCCAATCATTGATGACAGTTGATCCCAGAATCCATGATGCAGAGTTCCTAGGGGGGCTGGCTGATGATGGTCTTTGATGTGTGTGATGGCAGCATTGGCAGCTGTGGGAGCAGGGCATATTGTGGGGTTGATGAAAGAGGGCTCCAGATGGGGCTTTAGGGATATCCTGGGGGGGTTCTGGAGGAGAGAGGTTGTAACAATTATACTGATATAAAATGCTTTTCAAATGTATATATAACTTTTAATAAAAGAATTTTTTAACCAACTTCAATTATTCTTAGCTTATTTAACATTGTTATTAATAATTGTATTATTATATATCACTTGGGATTGTAATTATAAATCATTTATATATATACAAAACTATATTCAAATGAAGTGAAATTAAATTGTGCAAAACAAGGCCTTAACTGAGTGAAGCAAAGTTGAGGCTGAATTTAAGCATTGCATTTTGAAAAACAAGGCCTTAACTAAGTGAAGTAAAGTTGAGGCTGAATATAAGTATTGCATATTGAAAAATAAGGCCTTAACTAAGCAAAGCAAGGTTGAGGCTGGATCTAAGCATTGAATAGTAAATACAAGGCTTTAACTAAGTGAAGTGAAGTTGACCTGGATCTAAGCAAAGCTATGGCCTATGCTGAAGACACAGTTCATAGCTTATTAATATATAATGCAACACTCATTTCATGAGAATTGAGTACTAACTAAAATTTGTCATCTCTGACTAAGGCTGACAAATAAGGCTGACTTTGAATTATATAGCATATGATAGTGTGATAGTGTACATGACCACATGATGTGACAGAAAGCATGATGCAATGGTGACATGTGACTAATATGTGATATAACAATGTGACATACGTGATGGAATGTGTGACATGTGACAGAATATGTGACATGTGGTATACTGTGTGATATACTGTAGCTGAAAGTGTGATATGTGATTAATCTGTGATGTGTGACACATGACATGAATATAATATTCCTAATTCTATAAGATGGCTAGCTTTGAATTTTGCTCTAGGTGTGACATAGCATGTGACTACGTGACATGATGGTGATGTGTGATATGTGACTGAAGTGTGACATATAATGTAATACTGTGTGACATCTGTGACTTATATGTGACATATTATGTGATGTGTGATGAAATATGTGACATACCATGTGATGTGGGATAGAATATGTGACTATAATGTGTGACCTAATGTGTGACAAATTATGTGACACATGACATTAATATGATATTTGTGTGATATGTGATGAAATATGTGATATATCATATAATATATGATGTACTATGTGACATACTATACGACATATCCTGCAACAGTTACTTGATGTGACTGCCTAAGGCCTTAATCAAGTGAAGAAAGGTTGTAAATATTAGATTATAAAAAACAAGACTTTAATTAAGTGAAGTAAGGTTCAAGCTGGATCTGAGAATTAAATTTTGATTAATAAGGCCTTAACTAAGTGAAGCAAGGTTGAAGCTGGATTTAGGCATTGAGGTTTAAAAAACAAGGTTTTAAATAAGTAAAGCAAAGTTGAAGCTGGATTTTAAGCATTGAAGTTTAAAAAACAAGGCCTTAATTGAGTGAAGCAAGGTTGAAGCTGAATGTAAGCATTATATATTGAAAAACAAGGCCTTAACTGAGCAAAGCAAGGTTGAGGCTGAATCTAAGCATTGCATTTTGAAAAACAAGGCCTTAACTAAGTGAAGCAAGGTTGAGGCTAGATGTAAACATTGCATATTGAAAAGCAAGGCCTTAACTGAGCAAAGCAAGGTTGAGGCTGGATCTAAGCATTGAATATTGAAAAACAAGGCCTTAACTGAGTGAAGTGAAGTTGAGGCTGGATATAAGTATTGCATATTAAAAAACAAAGCCTTAACTGAGTAAAGCAAAGTTGAGGCTGGATCTAAGCATTGAATAGTAAATACAAGGCTCTAACTAAGTAAAGCAAAGTTGAGCCAGATCTAAGCAAAGCTATGGCCCATGCCAAAGGCATGAGTTATAGCTTGTATAATATGTGATGTACTGTGTAACATTTTATGTGACATATCCTGCAACAGTTACTTGATGTAATTGCTTAAGGCCTTAATCAAGTGAAGAAAGGTTGAAGCTGGATCTAAATGTTAAATTATGAAAAACAAGACTTTAACCAAGTAAAGCAAGGTTCAAGCTGGATCTGAGAATCAAATTTTGATTAACAAGGCCTTAATCAAGTGAAGCAAGGTTGAAGCTGGATTTAAACATTGAAGTCTGAAAAACAAGGCTTTAACTGAGTAAAGCAAAGTTGAAGCTGAATTTTAAGCATTGAGATTTGAAAAATGAGGCCTTAACTGAGTGAAGCAAGGTTAAAGCTGGATCTAAACATTGCATTTTGAAAAATAAAGCCTTAACTGAGCAAAGCAAGGTTGAAGCTAGATCTAAGCATTGAATAGTGAATACAAGGCTCAAACTAAGTAAAGCAAGGTTAAGCTGGATATAAGCATTGAGATTTGAAAAACAAGGCTTTAACTGAGTAAAGCAAGGTTGAAGCTGGATGTAAGCATTATATTTTAAAAAACAAGGCCTTAACTAAGCAAAGCAAGGTTGAGGCTGGATTTAAGCATTGAATAGTAAATACAAGGAGCGAAGCGAGGTTGAGCCGGATCTAAGCAAAGCTATGGCCCGTGCCGAAGGCACGGGTCGTAGCTCGTAGTGTAATAAGTGATGCACTTTATATTTGATCGATCATTTCCCACGTGGCAATCATGGCAGGTCCTGCTCCTCATATTGTTAACTCACAGAGACTATGACAGCCCGCCCACCCCCAGCAAGGCCTCATATCGGAGTAAATCCTTCTGATCACTTTAATCCACGAGGAATCAGTGATTGGGGTGAGGATGATGCTTGGGATAGTGGGTCAGAATCGGAATCTCCGCGTCAATCGTCGTTAACGAAATCGTGGAATCATACGCGAACATCCCCTCAACCGATTCCGAAAGCCAACAACAGTTCTACATCTCCCACACTTACTTTCTCATATACGCATGTGAGTGCTCCGAATCCGAGTTCTTATCGTGAAAATACACCAAGGGAGCCTAAGGGTGGATGGACAATTGTCAAGACATCCAACGCTCGGAAACCTGGTGATATATCAGGAGAGGATTCTTTTGAACAACTAGAGGAGCAAGAGGATGCTGACGTCGAGGGTGACATTGTACTCGGTGATCTGGAAACCGACGTACCTCAGGATCAATCCTCAACCCTTCTTCCTCAATCAAAAGCCAAATGCGCACGAGGAATGGTACGAGAAGATATAAACGATATTGTCCTTGGTAATGCTTTGCAATGTTGTATATTGTTCGATACCTTATCATTGCGCTTCTTTTTAGATCCGTTTAACGGTATCAATCGACGGGCTCGACGTCTTGATAAACTTACACAATTGGAAGAGCAATCTAAAAGTGGTCCATTTAAGGACGTTCCCGCAATTCGAGAACGCTCAGAAAAGCTTCTTAGAGAAAGGTCAATACGATCCAACAGGAGACATAAGTTTTTGGATTGTCTTTCGAGTCAGGATGTCAATATTGGTATGCACCTTTCATCGAGTCGAGTGATAGATGTTGTTAAGCACAATGTCTCTTCTTCCCCTTCCTTTAGCCGAACTACGAAAGCTGGCTTGGGCTGGTATACCAGCTGATCTTCGACCTATGGCTTGGCAACTTCTTCTAGTGAGTGTCCAGTGCCACATCACACTTCGAAAGAATTTATGTGCAATCAAGGGGTATCTTCCTCTTCCGACACCCCTTCGGTCTACAACGCTAGCACGAAAACGAAGCGAATATCTTTCTTTAGTCGAAGTAGCTTTTGCTCGGGATCGTGAAGGTCTTGATCCGCAAATTTGGCACCAAATAGAGATAGACGTTCCACGCACACGTCCTGGCGTGAGGCTTTGGATGCACAGTACAACACAGCGGGTGGGTGGAATAATTGTTATTTTATCAAAATTTGACGATGATTGATATATTTCGATAGAGTCTAGAACGGATTCTCTACGTTTGGGCGATTCGACATCCAGCAAGTGGCTATGTCCAGGGAATCAACGATTTAGTGACGCCTTTTTTTCAAGTTTTTCTTTCTGCATACATAGGTGTGCCAAGGTCTCAGCACTTAATTCAATCACTGATCTGTCGATAGACACGGACGCCGAAACTTTTGATCCATCTCTTCTATCTACCAATGTCCTGAATGCGATTGAGGCCGATTCCTTTTGGTGTTTGTCGCGCCTACTTGATGGCATTCAAGACAACTATATTTTTGCTCAACCTGGAATTCAACGAAGTGTTCGTCGTATGGCAGAACTAGTCGCGCGGATAGATGGTGTGTTCGCTTCATGTAATTATTTGCCTGTGTAGCCGTTAACTCGATGCCTGTATATCTGAAGTTCCTTTATCTGTTCACCTGGAGTCGCAGAACGTAGAATTCATGCAATTCGCATTTCGATGGATGAACTGCTTGCTGATGCGGGAAATTAGCGTACAAAATACCATTAGGATGTGGGATACCTACTTGGTCAGGTTGTTGGTGCTCATATTTTTTAAATTCTCTAACAATTATATAGGCCGAAGGGCCCGACGCCTTCTCACAATTCCATCTATATGTCTGTTCAGCGTTTCTCGTTAAGTGGAGCGAGAAACTACGACAAATGGATTTTCAGGTAGTTAACTCTTCAATCAAAAGGCGCTGCGAATTAAATGGTTTCATATAGGGAATCATTATGTTCCTCCAATCGCTTCCCACACAGGAATGGGGTGATCATGAGATAGAAATGCTTCTAAGTGAAGCGTTTGTCCTCAATTCGATATGGCAGAATGCACAAAGCCACTTTGGTGGAAAATAAACGGGAATTCTTTTACAGATTTAAGCAAACGCATTTGATGTAGCATCAGAAGTCTAAAAGGCAAGAAATACAACAAAACGAAAAGGTAATCGATTAACGCTTGAAAGGCATTTTTAAATATCATGCACAAGCAGTTAATTGTCTGATTTGACATCTATTGAGGCGATCTCTTTCTGGAGCACGTCTCGCAGAGTTGTTGCAGCCTTTTCGTCTGCAAGGCGCACGGTATATGTCTGTGATGCGCCAGTTTCATCGTGACCGACAAACGTAAGCGATTTCTTGTTTTGAGTAGGCTTTAGACCAGAGTAAAGTTTGAAATTCTAGAAAACGCTTGTTGTCAGTCGTACTAATAAACAAGAGGAGAAACATACAAGAATAATCTTTCCTGTGCCACTATTTCGTAGAAGAATCCTACGTGTGCCTGTTTCTCGATGTTTCTTAATCCGAAAAATGCCTATGAGTATGCAAAGTTCAGCTATACTCTTTATTGTGGATCGCGGTACAACTCACCAACTCCTAAATCAGTCCAGGAAGAGTCAGAACCTGTTCCGTTCAATCTGAATACCTTCGATCTGGCATCATGTAGCGTGTCCTCATCCTCTTCACCCTTTCCCTCCTCATCATGCGGATTTTTATTGATTAAACCAAAACCGCTCTCAATCGCAGAACCATCCGTCTGCTTCTGCGTACCCTCGTCAATGACCTCTTTTTTATCGGAAGAACTCTCTATTGAAACATCTGATTCTTGCGTCTTCGTTGGAGCACCAAAAGCAAAACCTACAGGATTACCGATGCTTCCAGTAGATCCGGTAGGTTTGCCAAATGACCCAAATGATGGAAGCTTGGATGGGACCGAAGACTCTGAAGTAGTGATAGTATCGGTTTTTCCGGAAAGACTAGTAGAAGTGGTTGACCCGAAGGACAATGATGCACCGGGAAATCCAAATGAGAAAGATGAGGAACTAGATAACGGCGCAGTGCCGAAAGAGAACGCTGAGGATGGAACCTTGTCGCTTGACGTAGAGGTGCCAAATGAAAACGTTGTCACTGAAGCCTTTTCACTTGGCGTTGAGGAAGTACCAGGCGTAAAAGGGGCTGATGATAACGTGTTCTTATCTTCGACAGGCTTGGCTGATGAAAATGACGAGTTGTTTTCAGGTAAAGCGTGGTCATCGAGACCACCGGTTGTTGATGACCCAAATGGCGATGACGGAGAAGAATCCGTTCGTTCTTTGGGAAGGTTTAGGGATGTCTTCGTTTCAGCAGGGATGACAGAAAAAGGAAAACCCGACGATGGCGAAACAAGTGACGATGACTTTCCTTGAGGCTGAAAACCACCTTTGTTATTCGTTGAGTCTGTAGACGACAGTGAGGGCAACTTTTCGAAACCACCAAATCCAGAAAAACCACCGGAAGGAGGCACAGGGGGCGCAAACGCAGGCTTTTCAGGTATGTGTGAAGTCGACTTGTTGAAGCTTTCCTCGAATTCATTCTGGACACCTAAACGCAGGCCCGTATACCTATTTAGAATATCCGAGATGTCTACAAATGGATCCTCTTGGGTAGCTTGAGTTAGAGCAGCAAGAAGCGAAACATTCAGTCCGCGGAGAGAAGTATAATACTTGACTAGGAATGGATCATCCTGCTGAGATGCTGCATCGGAGGAAGATGGCGGTGTTGTTTGTGGAGATGTGGCAAACGAAGCTGTAGAATCCAAGAATGAAGCAAAGGTCTTTGCTGTGGAGGTCGCAGTTGGCGTGACCTTTGCCGTAGGAGCTGTCAACGCCCCATTGACTGACAATGGTGCGAACAACGGACTTGAAGACGAAGAAAATCCAATGAACTGGTCAAAAAGTTGAATATTTGTCAAAATGGAGTTTCTTTCAAAATCCTATGTTACGTACTTGGGACGTTGTCGATGGATTTGGTGACGCAATTCTGGTTACAGGCTGGGCTCTTCGAGGAAGTCCAGCAATCCTGATAGTCATTGAGGGTAGAGTTGAAGATAGACAAGTATTTCTCCTACCGTCGTCTGGAGATCTCTTCGTCGTTAGCCCTGACAAAGCCTGTCAATGGTTCTTCCTTTGGTTGTATGTTAGACCTCAAAATCATCATTTCAACAAGAATACATACATCCGCCTCTTCATTGTCTGCATTATCCTTATTCAAGTCCTTTTCTGCACCTCTTTTTGGCATTTTGTGTGATACGGATAAGC
Source organism: Termitomyces heimii (assembly GCA_003313675.1). Taxonomy (NCBI): domain Eukaryota; kingdom Fungi; phylum Basidiomycota; class Agaricomycetes; order Agaricales; family Lyophyllaceae; genus Termitomyces; species Termitomyces heimii. The sequence continues at coordinate 7,909 of QLON01004198.1, forward strand.
GAGATGAAGGTTCGTGACGCGCCGAATCGACCAACATTTTCAAGTCAGCACGTGAGGTGGCAATTATTCTGAACAGTAACAAACATTGAATTGAAACGACTACAATTAGCTATACACGTTACAATCTCACTAATTAAACGAGAAGAATTCCAGGGATTGGTTGGTTTAAAAAAAACAGCATGATGCAAAATCAGTGGTCTATAACAATGCGGCATCAACGTACGAAAGGAGATTTAACAGGAAACACGGTTTTCAATGCTTGATAGGTGAACTGCAGTCCACTATGGATGGCCCACAGCATGGACACTGGGACAAAGATTAATGCCAGTGGCAAAATAACGTAAAAAAGTAGACTTACTGAAGAGTATTGGCAGCCAGAAAATGAGCAGCATTTTATCGTCTGTAAATAGCCTCAATCAGTGACAAAAAAATCAATCAAAGCAAAGACATACGTTTCTTCTTCAGTTTCTCGGTTTGCTTGGCACTAGGCCGATAGCCGTATGCATTTATGTCCTGGTTGGGTACAGAGGACATGTTGTATCCAATGGGTCGAATATCAGCTGAAGTAGGGGCTACTTCATTTGTACTAGGACCAGCTTCTCCTACAAGGCGAATTTGTTCATTAGCAGTGGCTGAAGATGCCTTCTTCTCAACTTCTCGAGGAGTATACACTGGAGGAGGCATTTCATCTTGCCTAGCGGTAGCGATGGCAAGTGCGAACCATTTCTCCCAGATGGCGCGTAGTTCCTGTGCAGTCCGTATGGCGCCTGCACCAACACCTTTTGCACCATCATTGTTGTCCGTACCACCGTTTTTCCCAGCATCCTGATCACCTCCCAAAAATGTAGGCCAGCCAGGCATCATTGGTACGTAAACAGGGAACACCATTGGTATCTGTGGAAGATTCCATGGAACGGCCGGCATTCCTGGTAAATGGGGTAAATTAGGGAGTTGAGGTAGGGGAAGCTGCGGAATAGTCGGGATGATACCCTGAGCGGCAGGGAACTGTGCCAGAGTGCGCTGTATCATCTCGATAAATGACGCATTCTGTTTCTCGTCGACGCTATTCGTCTTCTCACTCGTCTTTTCAGTTGTATCAATACCAGGCAATGGTGGTGTTGCCGCTCGAGATCCGTCCAGAGAGCGAATAATCACTGGGGTATTCTTTCCTAAAACCCCAGGAGTCCTACGACGGAGGCGGCGTGACGAGCGTTTTGCTGAGATTCGTCGAACAGGCGAGTTCGAGTCTTCTTCAGCATCACCCCATTGTGCTTCCTCGTCAGAGTCGGTATGATCTTCAGCGGCGTTTTCACCAAATACCTCTTCTATTCCTGATGCACACTCTATTGGGGTTCTGCCCAAAGCATTGACAATCTCCCTGTCTGCGCCCGCGTTCAACAAGATACGAACAGAGGTTTCAGATTTAGAGAGAGCGGCAAAATGCAATGCCGTGTAACCATTTCGGTCACGGACATCAAGGTCAATCCCATGATTCACTAAGAAAGACACGAGAGACGAAAAACCCAAAAAAGCGGACAGATGGAGCAGAGTTTGACCACTAGAGGTAGTATGAGATATAGCTTTGGGTGTTGAGATAGAGTTCGGCGCTTCATAATCCAGAGGAGCGTCAAGAACATTGAGAAAATCGATAAGTACACTCTCGAAATTTTCACTCTCGCTGGCACGACTGAGAAGTAGGGGACGAAGATCACGAGTGGAGACAGACGAAGCCAGCTGCATCATGATACTGTGGCCATTTTGTGGCTCTACATTATCAGCTCCGCCGACAATCCGCATTGCGACGTTTTTCGCATCTTCGATTTTACCAGTCATTTTCAAACCCACAACCTGAAGCGCAAGCTCCATTCTATGGACCGTTATCAGTACATGTCAACATGAAATCCGAAAATGTACTTGCAAGGCTCTATCAGATTCATCTGCATATGTAAATAATGATGGCTGTGTCGTCTGATCCAACATTTTCGGGAATCCGTCAAACCAGACCGCTACTACGCCTGGGGTTGCCCGAGGTGGAAGAACACAAACGAGAGTATTATCACTCCACCTTTGCGTAGAGCTTGCCGTAATATCACCAAAGACGCAGTTGAGTTGCAGAGACGGATGGAAATTAGCACCCAAAACAGTGACCTCAATGCCACCGTGGGTAGGTCCCATGTTTGGTATCAATCGATGAATGATAGGAAGTTGCATAGACATATTCTGCTGCGACTGTACAGGATCAAAGAACATGAAGGGCATGGGGTGCGGATGTGTTGGCATAACCACAGAAGTCGTAGGCAAAGACAGCGGAGATGGGGCATGTGAGATTTCAGGTTGTTGAGGATCAGGAATGCCGATGTCAGGACTCCTATCCAACGGGGTAACAAGGATAGAGGGAGAGGACGAGTCGGAACCATTCGAAGAATATTGCAAAGGCGGTGGATGTTGAGAAGACATACTTTCAGAAGTTTGCATTTGCAAAGGAACAGAAGGCGTGGGTGATCTTGTCATCGACAATGATACGAAGGCGTTAGAGGGTGATGATTGACTAACGATACTGCTTTCTCTCGATATACGGTTGGTTTTTCCAACAGAGTCGTATGGCTTCGGCCGTTTCCATACTGCGTCCTGTTTTCGCTTGGAAGGTGCACGGGCTTCAGGTACCATTTCTTTTGCCATTGCTGAGGCCTGTGACCAGTCTGAATCAACATTCATAAAGTTATGAGCAAACTCAGGGTGTCTTGCAGCATTTGCAGCTGGAGCAGTCTTGTGATCGTCAGTGATCATAATAGGTCGTGAGGATCCAGTGCCAACTATACGCCCTTGATGATCCATCATAGTAAAATGAACATTGAAACCAACTTTCTCCCGATGATGCCGGCAATAACAGGTTATTCGAAGGGGGAGGACGACTGAACCAGTCGAAAAATCAAGTATCTCGGCACAATTGAATTGCAGAATGCTCGTTGTGTCTTCAATCTGTTTGCCCTTCGAATGACGCTCATCTCCAGATTCTGAATCCGAACGTGCCGGTCTTACACGGGCAGCAAGTTTCTTCGCAACACGCTTGGCCTACAATGAGTGTCAGCACGACATTAGATGACAAATCTTTTGGCATTGCAGGCTAACCTCCCGCGTACGACAGCTGGTGCAGCTAAGTACACGATTATGCGGTGGTGATGCACACGTCACAGTTGCAGAGAGATGCAAGATGTCTTGAGGATCAGGATCTTAGAGATATTGATGAGTAGAAGGGGCGATATAAAGTACGTCGCTCGTACCGATTTTACCCTGCTTGCGTGTACGCTTCTTCGTTGCAGTTCCTGAAGGCAACTTTAACCATGGCCACGAACCGACGCGGTCATATTTATAAGGGTCGGAAGACGAGCTCGTGTCAGCCAAATCGACGGTGACGCGCACTTGAGTTTCTACACGGGACTTTGTGCCACCTTCCGGGATACTTGGCACCATGATGGGAAGACTGGAAGAAGATTCCAGTGAGTTACGAGGGATGAGGGAAATACATGAATAGCGTACTTGTAACAAGACTCCTTCGGTGGGCGGACAACCCTCTGGTTGATTGATGAAGGATCGTGTTTTCGAGGTAGAGACGCAGGAGGGGGGATAGGTTTAGTGACAGCAGGGTGAGAAGATAAAAAAAGGTTTTTGCTGGGTCTGAAGGAGGTAAGCGGCGTGTCGACGGGGACTTGTGAAGAGGCGATGGTATGCATTAGCTGGAGTGTCGGTGAAGAGGACGTTGGAGGAGAATTCAAACTTGACACAGGAGAGCTGGAAGTATTGAGTTCCCGGCTGCGGAGACAAGTCGAAAGAGACGGACTCATCATAGGCATGTTGTTCAATCAATTCATCCAACCGAAGCATATGGTCATCCTCAGACTTCCTTGGAGTCAGAAAAGCAGAGGGAGTCGTCTCCCACGGCATTTGAGTAGACAAGGGCTTATGCTGCTGCATTGATGGAAGGTACCAAGAATCAAGGTCACCTTGGATCGCACCGGAGTCGAGGGAGTCGGTCGCCTCTGGAGTCAATGGAGAGGGTGAGCGAGAGCTCGTCGTTGCTGCCGACGATGAGGAAGACATAAGGCAATGGGCAGTAAGCAATTAGCCTCTCGACTTGTCTCCAGAAGAATTCTGTAAAGCGAATGAGGTGTTGTTTGTTTGTACACTGCAGGACCCCGAACACTTCTGATCCATACCCTGGTCGTATCCCGGTCCTGTGACAATCCAGCGTCCTTGTCGAGAATAGATTTAGGCAGCACCTACAGGAAACCCGGGTCACTTGCACAGTTTACTACCTCCTTGATGAATGATCTCTGTGAATACATTTTGCTAGACCCCTGCTACCCTCACGTGATTCCAGCAGTCTGCCTGTTTTCTTTCATGGGTCTGGACATGAGCAATGCTCATATGTCGCGTCGGACGCCCTTGTACAGGCCGCCACCGTGGTTCGTGGCTTATTTCTAGATCACTATCTCATGCCGCCAACTTGAAAACTCCCATACAACGCCACGAAATCCTCACCCTCCTTCACAAAACTAACTCTCTACTTCCTCGGGCACTTCCTCCAGAAGAACGGGTAGGAGCCTCGACAGAATCCCTCAAACTATGGAAAAAAATTCTGTCTGAAACTTACAGTGATCTTGTGTCCAAAGAAACATCTCCATCGCGTATTGCAGGTGAATTCAGTCTTCCGCGTCTTACGGACTTAAACTTGATCATCCGTAGTGTACGGTCTTGATTGCTGGTCGGGTACACGGGATCTAGTTACAGCTCTTCTCGAGGAACCTTTGACCTCGGACGAATCCTTGAATAAACGGATTCGCGGGCGATGGGAGGTCCACGGTCGTCTCGGTCAAACAAGTCTAACCTTGTCGTAAGCGAGCATTACTCCTTCGCCGAGTTAGTTCAAACAAAACTGTTCTAGATCCCTGCCCGTCCACAATGATTCCCAACTTTATCTCCCATCCTCTTTCTTCCAACAGTTCCCGGTCCCTCTCCAACTTGTCGAACTATCTCCTTCGTCTGTCTCTCGACCCTCTCATGACCCCGAAAATTCAGTTATTGACACCGAGGTTTCCAATGCTCTTATGAAAGCAGATGTCGCTGTCATAATGTACAACCCCTTAACAACACCAATCTCCGTTCTTCCTCGCGACCCTTTTCTCTTTCGGAATCCCAATACGATCCTAGTCGTGACCTCAACGCCACCCGGTTCAAACTTGGAAGACTTCCAGGCGATCATTACGAACACCCTACCAGAAAAGACGTCGAGATTGAAAATACTCTTTGTGGACCCTTCTCGCGCCGTTGCGGCCAATGAGGTTTTTAAGTCTGGCTTCCAGTCACCAATCGCTGTGCAAAGATATCAAGACGATTATAACAGTTCCCATGTCTCTTCTGTCTCGAATGCATTAAAAGAAATCATATCACCGGAAGTCGATTCATCTGAGTCATCACTTCGTTATCGCACTGCTCTTGCACGCATTCAAGCCGCTCTGACGACATGTCAAGCCGCTTTACGTCGAGCACGAAACGAGATGGACAGTATCTCTGTAGATGTGTGTACTTTGAAAGCGAGGCTTGAAGAAGCAAAGATAAGGGCGCAGGGAGAGATCCTCAGTCCCTCGTCCGACTCAGGTGATGGAGTGACTGCTGCATTAGATCTTGCTGCCAAAGAGATCAAGGTCGTAATGGATCGTCTTACGTGGTGGAGGATGGTTTGGTGTGTTGACGAGATCAGTCTTTTAGTCACACAAGCTGTTCTACAACCCGGGTGTCAATCACTCGAACAACAAGTATGTGCAACTTGAAATCTTCTTATTCAAGCTCTTTAAATACATCACAGCTTATTCTTCAGACTGGCCGCCTGTCAGTGCTCCAAGAGGAAATTACAAAATCCATGTTTTCACTCCTCGCCGCTCATTCTCACCCTCCTTTCAACTCAGCGGTCCTCCAAAATTCACTTCACCAAGTCGTAGCTTCGTCTTCCTTCCGCGTAACAACACAAACCCTTACACACCCGTTTGACAAACGGCGCGGCCAGATCATTCAGTATCCAACAGCGAGGCTGCATGCCACAGCTCAGCGTGTGACCCTCAGGATGGGTGGAGGAATTGCCGCTGGTGCAGGACTTGGTTGGTTTGGCTGGTTTGGTTGGTTGGCTGGTGCGGGTGAAAATCTGCTTGGTATTGTGGGACTAGACACTGGGACGGCAATGGGTCTGGGACTCCTGACTGCAGTTGTTAGCGTTCGGTGGGGAGTGGGAAAGTGGGAGCGCGCAAAGCGACGCTGGTGGGAGGATTGGGATCGTATCGGGAGTGGTTTGGGTCGTGATCTCAGGGTATGATTTATGTTTTTCACTTGTTCAATCTCATTGTATTTTGCAGACAACCATTGATCAAGCAATGCAAAACAAGATCCTCGTGGTCGCTGAGACTGGTTGTGAAAAATTATCACATACGATTGCTCAGAGAAGAAGTGAGATTGAGGAAGTAGAAGAGGAACTCAATACGCTACAGGCCACTCTAGATTCCCTTGACCATTTATTGAAATAAACTTGCCTTGTGATGTGTTGAGATATTGGGAAGCGCATGTGCTCAGAAGGAAGGACATTTAATGTCCACATGCAGGACTTGTCTCGTGTCAAATGTGGTCTAGATACATAAAGATATATTGTTGAATTTACGGCTGGGCACAGATAAAATTATTTATGGCCTGCCGATTGTGGGTTTGGGTATCAAACCTCGAGCCGCACCGTTGGCAGGCCCAGGTATCGTGTCGTCTTCATCATCAGAGACGCCTTCGATATCAAAGACATCTTCACGTTCGTCCCACACATCAGCAAGACGCGGTGATTTGTAGTGGTTGCCTTGCGACGCTTGATCAGATTTTCTGCCATGCGTTGGAAGTAACTGTATTCCAGTTTCTTCCTCGAGATCTGAAAGATCTGAGAGAGTCGTTTCTAGGGGTCGATAGAGACGGGAAATCTGTCGATACGCATTACTAACGAAAACACGGTAGAAGGTTGAGGGAATGTACCTCTCTACGGTAGCGATAGTGGCGTTCCAAGTGATAGGCAACCAATAAGCCTACAGATGATCCGAGGAGATTCGCCTGGCGAGGTATTTATTCAATGTCACTAAAAAAATAACTCGTACATTGAGATCACACCGTGCACGTACAATCATGTCGCCAAAATCGAAAGTTTTATACTCGTTTCAACGTTACTTGATATATTGCGCTTTTTTCAAATCGATGACGTACTGGAAGTAATGATTGCACTACCTCACTCAGGATGCCTCCACAAAAAAAACACACGATAGTTGTAGAAATCAGCCCCGAATGCCGCCAGAACCATATTCGCCGTGCATCTCTAAACAAGGACGGAATTCACATATCGTATAATTGTCCAGAAACACACTGTCACTCACTCTTCGACATCAATGATAAAGTAGAACACTCCGGTAGCCAAGCAGAAACATAAGAAATGTAGTAATTTGTCATTCAATGGCAAAGACCTCGAGAAGTTGGTAAAACCCAAGAAAGCAAGCACTACCATAATGATACAAGCGAGAACGAGGAACCACTACACGGGTTATGAGATGATAACAGAGACAAATGGAAGGGTCTGACCAGCCGGAAACGTATAGGCATGTCGTATTTTGGGATTCGAAAACGGTGAGACTTCATAAAGGACTTGGCTGTATCGCGGGAGAATCTCCGGACATTCTTGAGGAAGGAGGTGGATGTGCCAGCACAGACCATGGTGACAATGGACGTCGGAACGGAGGACACAGCCGCGAATGAGATCATGTCCCATTCTACGACAGCGACTTCGACCTACCCTCTTACAAAATACTCAAAATCCTACCCGAATGCTCTGCAAAAGACTTCTGAAAGTACTCCAGAATGGCAACACTTTTCCAATCCCTCAATCCGTCTAGTCCTTGATGTGAAGAAAGGTGCTCAGCTTGAATCTGTCCGGCTTCGGATTCTGTGGTCTATGGACTCGGACAATGATCCAGCACAGAGAGAGGTCGTCTTTGCAAGTCGAACGTCCTGATATATCTATTCGGAACATCGTCTGAGTATTTAAAATATTAGGAAGACATCGATTTGTTGACTTTCTCTTCCTTGCCGCATCTGTCAGCCCAAAAACAGCAAGCTCAAGGACTTCCACTGAAGGCAGTATACCGCGACACAGTCGTTGGGATACGATACCTCCATCCTATCGAATACACAGGTGTCCCGGTATAGTTTCCCCTTTACAAGAATTAGACTCGCTTTATTAATTTTGATCTTTCTTGCAGGCCTATCGACGTTTTCAAATCACTTTTCACTCTACAGTCTCTGTCTTGGAATTTATTAAAACGATTAGTAGTGTGTGTCCCTGCAAAGCCAATCCCGCGCCTAATCCTGCACCCCGAACGACGAATCTGCCTCCAGCTCCTCACCCACATCAATCTCTTTCACATCACCCTTCGATAATTTATCAGGCTACTAACCATATTCCTAAGACGGTTCCAAAACAATTGGCTGACCATCAGGTTTCCCTTCCATCGTCTTCCAATATACCTTTTCCTCAGCCGTCTATTGCTTTGTCCTCGCATGCAGAAGTCAATCAAACTCAATTACCTTCGTCCGATGCTCCGCTCTCTACTGGTCAACAAGCAACAGGTAATACTCATCCAGTATCCTCGTTCCGGTCCACTCAAACTTCACTCAATCCTCGAATCCATGAGTTACATCAACAAACATCCTTGCCAGACTCCTCTCCGCCAAATTCTTCGACGACAAGTCTAAACATCAATACCAACGGACTTCACACTGGTATTCCTGGTGACTCGGATGCTCAAAGGGAACTTCATTCTGCCCTGCTTGCGTCAATTAGACAATCTACTTGCCTGTATGATCTGCCGCGCTCTCAACTTGAGCAACTTGTCGGGGAAGTGGTTAGAGAAGAGGGTTTTGCCAAATTGGCGAGTTATACGCTTCCTAGTCCTTTGGCATTAATCGGCATGCTTTCTTTTGCTTAGATGGAAAATTTGAATTCAATGTGGGCAGTCAAAAAATACGTTGGTATTTGAAGCTATACGTAATTTCTGATCCTGGTTGCGCCTGTAGCACAATAGTTTCGATAACGTCCTACACCTAGCAATTTAGCCCCTCGTAGGATTTCTGGCTGTCTATGACCCTGGACTTATTATGGATGCTCAATTTTATTTTCAGTTTGTCGAGTTCTTTTTGATGGCGAACCCCCAATTCAAATGTCCAAGATATCATTGGAACGAAAAAAAAGTTAGGATTGTGAAAAAGAGTGGGTTCAAACATGGTTAAGTTGCAAATGACAACAAAGCTGCAAACTAAAGAAATTGATGTGCATGAGTAATCTAAAACAGCCGAGTAGAACAAGCCAAAGACTCTTAGAACTTGAAAATAGTTCATCTCATTGAAAGGGATTTACTTCCTGTGAACTGGTATTCTCAATTCTCGATTCACAGATTAATTACTGAAAACTGGACCATCAAGAAATGTGAACGGAAACGGAACAGAAAATTGATGTTAGTTACTCACTTATCAGACAGCCGATGCCAAAGTCGGATACGCAAAATTCGGAAGACATCGTCACATCTACACGACATGAACATAGATCGCAATTTTCAATTGACGAAGATGCAAATAGTATTTCAAACGACCGTCAACAAAAGAATTGTTAACTATAACGACTTGTACACATGAAACCCGAGGAGTCAGGATTCAGACTTCAGTCTGGCGGATAAAATCTTCTTCGGTCCATCCGTAGTGCTTCTTCAACCTTTTTGCATACTCCTTCACCTTGATGGGTTGCAAAGTTGGGTCGGGGTGCGCTGAAGTCAAAACAGTGATCATCCCATAAATTCAAGGATAATTGGAGCAACATACGTTTGTGGAAAGAGATGGGCTAACGAGGCAGGAATCGGTTAGATCTTCAAACGTTATCAACCTGAGACTTACCAAATCACGCGTATCAGGTGGATCAAAACGAACGCTTGACCCAGCGGTACTTGGATCGTAGTTAAAACCCATTTCACGCATGAGCTGCGAATGAAAGATTCAGAAGCAGTATGAAATAAACCAGTGTTCCTCACCCTGAGGAAGTTATCCCATTTCATAGGTGCAATACCCTTCGTTTCATCCTCAGCGGTATTGAGAAGTTGATGCATAAGCCCTTTGGATCTCTTGCTGAGTTTTGTGAACCAACTATGTTTCGCACCTTTCTGCGGTTTCTCCTCTGGTTCTCTCTTGACTCGACTGAGGATTCGCGAAAAAAAACCTGATTTTTTCTCTGATGCAGCAAACACGGTCGCATGATTCGGCCTCGATTTGACCTTGGACTTCTGAATATTCAGATTCTCAGCCAGATAAGATCGAGCAGATTGTGCCACAGCCTCTGTGGCCAGTGGTAAAGACGACGTTGACCCTGTCAACATCGAAGCCTGGGTCTTGGAAACGACTTTGGGTGCAACTTTCTTCACAGCAGGAGGGGCAGGAGTTGATTTGGTAGCCACAACGGTAGGGGCTTTAGTTGGTGGAGGCGCCGGCGATGCGAGAGCAATAATAGGTGATGTTGGACCATCTCCCTCCTTATCCTGAGGAGTATCTGCAAGGGTCTTCGTCTTTTTCTTCTTCTTCTTTGACTTTTTCTTCTTCTTCTTGACGTGAGCGACTTCATCGTCGTCCTCGACATCCTCAACGGTCGTCTTGTAACTTTTAGGTTGTGCTACGATTGATACTCTATCTGTGACTATGTGACACGAAAGGTAAAAACTGGTAACTTACGAGTGGCCTTGCACGCCGTCGTGCTTGCTGCACCTGTGACAGCGGCTGGAGCGCCTCGTAGATCCTTTGGCTCCACGCGGGTCGTACTCCTGAGTCTGGGACTGGATGAAAACAAGCGTCCTGGGTGCACAACGGGAGATTCATAGAAGAACTAATGTATGGCTGACTTACACACCTCGCAGAGAACCTAAGAGCTTTAAGAATGGATTATCTTTACGATCATTTTGTTTGAAGGGATCGATTTCAGTAGCTTGAGCGATTTGGGCAGAATGAAGCCAATCTGCCTCGTGGGCTGTGTCCATGGCCTCCCTCAGCATTTCCCTCAATTCGTCTTCTTCTTCTGTATCATAGCCGCTCTCGTCGGAATCACTCTCTTCGTCTTCTTCATCAGATTCCTCGTCCAAGTCGCTGTCAATCTCATCAGACGAATTTGAGACAGATTGTAGTTCAGGCATAGAGTCATCACTGTCCTCAGCTGGACCACTAGTAATCGCAAGATGCTTGGGAGGATTCTTTCCTGTATGGACTCGAAAACGCTTGCTCTCTGACTCACTGTCCGACTCTCCCAAGCTAGACATGTAGAAAGCATGCCATTGCGGCGTAGAATTGAACTCAGCAGTCAAACCCCAGAGTGTATCAATATCTTCTCCCGAGACGACTTTATAATTCTAGAGTAAATTATCAGACAGAGAAGGCACCACATAGTGACCATAGATTTTCTCACAAGGTTAATATGTTTCCACATGTTGTCAAGGACAAACTTCGTCTTGGTTTTTTCCAAAGGGAAAATTAGCTCCTTGAAGTTTGCAGACTTATCAGAAGCTTCTCTAGAGCGAAATTGGGCGATATTCCAACGTTTGTAGTCTGCAGGCATTTCGCGGAGTTCCTGCTTCCACTCATCACCATCTGGCCCAGTTAGGGGAGCCTCCAGACGCTGTTGAAGTTGAATAGACACCTATGGTCGAGTTGAAGCGGAAAAGTTACGATATAAAATGTTGATTACCGAAAGATCTCCAACCGCGTCCCAGAGTTCTTGCGGAAATCGTTTCCCTTCCTTTGGTGACTCAGCTATGGCATCACGGAGAATTTGATATAAAATCTCCTTTGGGTAAGGGGGTTTAGGGAAGCATAATTCAATGATGATAGTATCCAAAAAAGACAAGCAAGCCTCTCGTAATTCCTGCCAGTCAAACATTATCTCGGGTTCCGGGACGTCCGCCTGATCAGGCGCAACCTTGAAATAGCGAGAGTAATGAGCTGGATAGATAATGAGGCAACAAAAAGGGAACAAGTTTTATATGTCATACGGGTAGTGGTTGCTAGGACTGAAAACTTGGATTGACTCATTTCAACTAGCTCATTAACGAAGTCGTACAAGACCATGTAACGAGTACGGATGCTTGTGTTATTTTTGAGTTGTGACTTGATAGAAGTGTCAGTCACTCCATCAAGAGCAAGCTGGGCCAATGTCTGGGAGACAAGCTTCCATGCTGAAGCGAGCATGTAGGCATTGTGAATTCTATAATTATCTCATATGGCGGAACATCATTAACAGCAGAGTAGCACACACACCTTGTGGCTACGGCGGATGCGATATAAGAAGCATCGTTAAGAGAATCGCTCCTTGTCTTTGTCTTATCTTTCTTCGTTCGGGCATTTAGTTCCGCTTGAATTATATAAATGAAGAGTTGAGGATCTCGCAAATTAGTGATGTCGTCCAGAAATGCTGTATCGCGTTTTCTCGTCTTTGCTTAAAAATGTCAAAAATAATCGAAACTCACCATGACATTGTGACTCTGCTATTTTCAGGCATTCTTCAAGGCGAAAAGGTACCATGATTGCGCTTTTAGACTGTTCTACAAGATCCTCTTTTCACCCCTGCATTAGCCTTGCCATAACCGCATAGTCCCCTTGAAGATTAGATCAACGTACCCGCAAGGAGATCCAGTTTCTCTCTCCCACTAATTTTCGAGATAGGAATCATCTCTCCTGTACCTCGTGCACCATATTTTCCATTGCGCAGGACCATTGCGCGGGCGGTGGTGGGTTTTTCGCCATCCTCGTCTCTGATGCCTTTGGTTTTCCTCTTCCCTGCAACAGCCCGAGGGCCAAAAGGAACAAGGGAATTCGGATTGGATGGGGCGACTGCTGGACTGTTGGCCTTTGGCGGCATTAAGCCAGATGCGAACGCGCCTTTCGTGAGGGAGAATGTTATCTATCTATACTGTATTTGTTGTTGTTACTGGTACAGTGTAACGTTTTACCTAAAACGGAATACGTCGGAATTGCATGTGACAGAACTAGTTGGACTATCCCTGTCCCATTCTGAAAACGTCATTTCTGTTCTTATTTTGAATAATGACATGTACATTAAACAAACTTTCAAGGAAAACCTATAATGAAATGGAGTAACAGCAAAAAGTATATTTTCTATCCAACAGCACGCGGCTCTTTCCTGAAGGTGTGAGATGGCATTGCTGTTTCTAAAAATTTGCCCTCGTACAATACGACCTATATGGGGAGCAGGGGAAACTGATAGCAATTTCTTATTCTTGAAATAAGAGATTTTGTGTTTGGCGTCTGCACATGAGTTTCCTCATAGGGCCGAGGGATACGATGGACAATGGCGGCTCTTAGGACGCGAACTATGATGAATGTAGTGACCCGGTTGTTCGTGCGCGGACCTTGCTGGTAATCACAACCAACCAACTAACCATTAGAACAGTCTCCGACGTCAAATCTCGACATCCGACAGATAAGTATGTAAGCAACCTTCGTTCCTTTCATACTTAGTGATGACACGCCAGTAGTCAAAGCACCTTATGGACACGGCCATCTGTCAAGTCATGCCGACTGCAATTCACAACTAAGCTCGTCGGCTCGCAACCTTGATTCACGCTCTCTCTTTTCTTTTTTTTGTGCTTTCGTTCCTTGGCCTTGATGGTCTCCTTTTTTGATCTCAGAGGTGCGTACAGAGATGATATATCTCGGATAATTTTCTGGTCTGAGCGATTGCTAGTTGAGGATACCTCTCCCTTAATTTTCTATGCGCCAGGTGGCGCTTGGGCTGATAGTCCTTTAAACGATGTGCTAGTTGCAGCAAGTAGATTGTGAATTTTACAGGCTGCGCCTCATAATCTATGCAGTCGTACTCGGGTGGATCCCTTCACACGACGGCAGCACAGGGAGCAACGGCCACTGTCCACTTTAACGGTGCGACCCTTTTCGAATCATCATTTTACAAGACGAGACAACCACTTCGATAGGTAGTGGAATATCGATCTATGGAGGACACCGATCAAACTATGGGACATTTACGATGTCTGTTGATGGCCAAACGATTAGCAATGGTAATGCCAATAATGACCAAGGTTTCGCTATCCAAACACTTGGTTCTGTTTTAAATCTCGCCAACGGATTTCATACCGCCGTCTTGACGAATACTGGTGGTGGTCCCATTGACATCGATTTTGTAACTATAAAAACTCAACCTTCCCCTCTCAGGTGACCTTTTATTCGTCTGTTCCAGAAAGTCTGACCAAGCTGTATCTACTGTAGTTCCGAAACAACCTCGACCACAATTGATGACAATAATTCCGTGATACAATACTTTCCTTCTCCTTCTGTTTGGACCTTGACGAAAAATCAGAGATATATGAGTGGAACTCTACAGTAGGCCAATTCTATCATCGCATTCTCAGCTTTCTTTACATTACATCACCCAGTTTCACAAGTACTCCCGGTGCATCAGCTTCAGTCTCCTTTACTGGAGACGCTGTGGCGGTGTATGTAACGATGGCTCCTGATCGTGCTGACATCCAATTCACGCTGGATGGCCGTTCGACTTCCCAGACAGGAGGCGGTGATGGGTACTCAGCGTTGCTTCACACTCAGGTAGTTTAGTTTCTCAGCCACACATTTTCTTTGACATTGGCCTTCTTAGGTTCTTTTGGTATGTAAAAATCACAATGTCAGGAGTAGCTTAACTTACTTTCATAGTATTACGCTAATAACTTAGAGTCACATAGCCATACTCTGTCTATGACTTCCCTTGGCCGTGGAGGAGGCCCTTTCATGGACATCGATGCAATCATTGTATACTCTTCCAGCACACTTAACATTGGTTCTGGCTCATCTATCCATGGCTCAGCGCAGTGTGTAAATTGCACCTTGTGTCTTCTTCATGTCTTGATCTCTTTTGAGCAGACCATCCAGTACACCTTCTACTAAGCAGTACTTTGCTCCTATTATAGGCGGTGTAGTTGGAAGTGTCGCTGCTCTGATTCTGCTGGGTCTGTTCCTCTTTCTTCGTCGGCGCCGACGCGGTCGCGCTACAATTAACAAGAGTGACATTCGTGGACCAATATCTCGAGAGACGCCTGACCTTCCTCTGCGCAGTGCGAGCACGATGGAGAGTCTACCCAAGGCAGTCGTGCACAGTCGAAGGATCATAGAACGACCAAAATACCCTACGCCCACCTATTGCCCTCCACCTTCCTCCTCTTCAACTAAATGGGCAGCTAAAAGAGAAACGATGCATTCAATCGCTCCAAGCTATTACAGCAATCCAGCTTATGCTGGGGAATTTTCGGCGCACTCATTCACAAAACTCTTGCCTCCTTTGCCAACGAGCCCGTCTACTGTCCTTTTAGGATCACCCCAGTACCCCTCATTTCGGGGTATGGATGAAGTGACAGTTAGTGACTTTTTACAGGTGTTAGAATGTTGTCGCTGAATAACAATGATGTAGATGACTGGCAGCCCGAAACGGCCACATCTACGGCCACCACCCCTGTATATGGAGTAAACTATTGAACATTGTTCGTGATCCTGAATATATTTGTTGAGTATCGCATGAGTTGCAAGTGTAGTTCTGTCTTTAGTCGTCTCCTTTGGAAACGATCATCGATCAATCCCGATTAGTCAGTGCAGATGACAACGATGGGATGCTTGTCTTGTTAACATTCCTCCTGGTTGCTTTGCTTTCTTTCTCTCTTTCTTCTCGTTCTTTTCCTTTTTGCATCTCTTTTCAGGTCGAGCTGTGCTCGTCGATAGTTCATTCGTTCTTTCTTCTTCCCTTCACTTATCGAAGCAAGCCTTCCCCTTCACTTCAGTATCTCTTCTCCTGCCCATTACAAACAAGTGCCGTACGCTTTTGAAGACATGGGAAACCTTATTTGGCACCAATACGCTCGCCTGACCTCCATAACTGCTAGTGTTTGTGAGTTCCATCCATTGTTCACGTTGCCATCCAACTCATTGGACGACAAAGACGCTGTTTGGGCTTCATTCTTCGGCTTAATTTATCGCAAATTCTTTTGGGACTTCATAGGTGGTACTCTGCGTGCTCCTGGAGGGATACAGTGCGTATTTAAGCAGTCGATAGCCTATAAGTATGTCATGTTGGCTTATAGACCCGGCCCTAATGCTGCCATCTTCGTCACGATCATCGTCAAGGCGCCCATCATCCAAATTCTTTCCATGATTTTGGGAATGTTTATCATAGCACTGGAGTTTCCCCTGCCGCATCTGAGGAAGTTTATGATTCATCGCAGTATTGTCCTGCGAATCGTGTTGCTATTGTTTCAATCGTTCCTCGCAATATTATTCTATCAGGCAAGGAGATATTATCAACTTTGGAATTCTTGACCTCATTAATTTGGACACTAGGGTACGAACGCCGCTATCTGGTCTATAATAGCGTTCATATGTTACACACGGGCCCAGATTCTTGGAGAGACAGCGATTGAGGCCAAAGAGAATCGGGGAAAAGTTGGAGGAGCTTGATCTGTTTATGATTGTTCTTGTGCTTTATATCAGCTATCTGATGCGAAGGAGAGGGTTGCCTTTTCGGTGGGCCGGAACCATCACTTGTAATTACATTCCACATAACAAAATGTAGCTTAGAACTCACGCTCAAAAGGACGATTTGCCGTGCCCTTGTGCAATCATAACTCGTCTTTTACTATATGTTATGTACTTAAAAATATACACTTTTTCAACAGAAATTCGGACGCATCCCATTTTGATTGATTATGTCAACTTCGTGTTATCTTATCTAGATGAAATCTGAGTGTTCCAAGGCTGCAGGTGTCCTACCTTCAGTATCATGTCTTCTGCTGATATTATCAGCTCCATGTCAAAAAAATTCAATACTGCTCGTGAGTGTGGAGAGTTGTTCTTCTTCCCGTCCACTGTCTGGAAGCACAAGGAACTGGGTGTTGAAGTATGTTCAACCTATTCCAGAACTATGTTGGTTGCATGATCATTTGCTTCTAGTTCGAAATTAGATTATGTCCTGCGCTGCAGGAGAAATTAGTTGCGGCGGGAGATTCCTTACTAAAAGAAAAGACAAAAGAAGGAAGTCGATCGGATGCGTTTACTCCTCCGTACAATCCGAGTCTTCACGTAGGAGATCTTCAACATGATGATGGAACGAATTATGTTGTATTGGTACGTGGCGTCTGGTCGTCACTGATTTTATGTTTTCTCAATCTCTTGGCGAGCAGTTGAACAAGTTCGCCTTGATCCCTGATCATTTCCTGCTCGTTACTAAAGGTCTGCCTCTCCATGTCCCTGAAAATTACGACCCACAATCATCATTCCATGTAGAGTTCCAATCGCAAGCCTCTCCACTGATGCCTTCGGACCTTGTACAAACGTATTTGCTTCTCGCCGAGGCGCGTAAAGCGGGAATACGATATTTTGCATTCTATAACTGTACGTGCAAGCGTCGAGGTCTCGTTTTATCCTCATTCTGTTCATCGGGTCAGGCGGAGAACACAGTGGCGCAAGTCAGCCCCGAAAGCATATTCAGTTTATCCCCGTCAGTGACGGTAGTCCACCGATAGAGGTGTTGGCCACAGCCACGAACCTCGAAGTTCAAGGTTCTAGAGTGGATCTCCTCGACTCTTTACAGAAAATACTAATGGTTCATTTTGTTGATTAGACAAGCCATTCTCTCTGACGACTTTACCTTACGCAAACCACGTTTTCCGCTTTCCAAGCCAGCTTTCGTCATCTACCCTGGATAAAATCGAACAGGTGCTCTCCTCAGCTTTCTTGTCCCTATTAGACCTTGCTGTGTCTACTGTTCGACATGACCCCGAATATCAACCTGGGAAGCCTTCGTATAACGTGCTGATCACTTTGGAACACATGCACTTGATACCAAGGAAACAAGATGTTTACGTTCTTCCAAAAACCGGGTACGAAGTCAGTGTAAACGCGTTAGGATTTGCAGGATTGCTGCTTGTCAAAAGCGAGGAAGAATCGGAGGCACTGAAAAACGAAAGTGTTGGAAGAATTTTACGGTCTGTGGGCCTGGAAAGCGTACATGAACTCCAGGTTGTAGATAATATTGCTGAGTAGATGAATCGATCAAAAGCCTTTGATCGAGGTCTATGTAAGCGACACGACCCTCGATCAACATTCAA
>QLON01004219.1:0-17452 GCA_003313675.1 Termitomyces heimii
CTTTGGGGTTAGCTTATCTTGCCTGCTGTAACATAGACAATTTGTTGACCTATAGGGTGTCCACCCTGAGGAAATGCTTTATACACACTCCTGATATGGAGTAGTGTGAGACTTTGTGCTATTTATCAGGGAGCCTATGGCCTCTGCTGCACATGGAATCACACATACCCACTAAAACCTCAGCTTGCCTAGGCCATTCCTTTGGCAAGTCACCTTCATTAATTAGCAGATTCTTCCATATCTCCTTTACCATTCCTATATATATTTTATTCTTTTTGTGTTCAGTCTTTGTTGCCAGGAGGCAGTCTAGCCTAAACTTAGTTATTAGTCACCCTGAGATGATGCTGACAATCACCTTATCTGTCAGTTGGTTGTTTTCTTATCTGTTTTTGTTAGCTATCACCCACTTACACTTTAAGGACCATATTGTTGTTGCAGCTTCTATTATCAGCATTCTATAGAGTCTTGTATCTTCTTTTAGTGTTTTTCCATTCTGGGACTTCCATCTCATTGCCCCACTCCCCATTATGTCTCCCAAGTTAGGCTTCTGCCAGATACTATTCCTCATCTTCCACCATTCTCTGATTGCCCACTATACAGTCTGTTGGCCTGGGGCATTATATTTTAGGAGTATGTGCTCCATAGAATCTTTGCAGTTACATGTTGTGCATACTGCTTGTTCTTCATAGCCTGGTATCTTTTCCCAGTACTTTTCTACTCTGTATATGCCATGAATGTTTTTCTATAGGAATTTCCTTATTGAATGTGGAAAGTCTCTTTGGTATACTAATAGCCATATTCTTTCTTCTGTCAGCTTCTCTCCTGTTTGTCAGGGGATCCTCATTTCTTCCTTCCCTCACTTCTTATCTCTTCACTCTCCCTTCATTCATTCTCTTATTCTTCTGACATTATTTTATTTTACTGTTTCTATTCTTTCAACACTATCTGTTAGTACTACTCTCAGCCCTTGAGATGCTCTGGTTCTTTAGCTACCATTCAGACAAGTGTGGGCCCTTCAGCACCACTTCCAGGCTGCCTATATAAGCCTGAGTTTGCCTTTCTGACTTCTAAAGTCTGGAGTTGTCCTGCCTTGTTTGCACAATTGTTTGGTTAGTCAATTTTCGAGTTTTTAAGGTTTTGTTGTACTGTACAGTTGTTTCCCATGCTTCAGAAGCTCCAGAAGCATCCAACCTGGCATAGGGAATCCCTAGACTTGTTTTCTTTGGATCTCCCTCTGCCAGGTGAGTAGTTATTATGATATTATTAGTACATACTCTAATACACTTTGGATCTCCCTCTGCCAGCTGTGTGACTGAGCCACAGCCTCTAGAGGTTGCCCTTACAGCAGAACAAGTCTCTACATCTCAGTCTGGGAGCCCCCTTCAGCCTGCTTGAGCCCTCTCTTGCCCCTTTAGGTCCCTCCCCCACTGGATTACTCTCTGCCCCTCTATTGCTTCCCAGCCCCCTCAGACACTCCCCTAGATGCTTCTGCCCCTCAGGATGATGCCTGGGGCTGCTTGCTTGCTCTAGAGACTCAGGTGCAGACTACTCAAGCTTCCTTCACTCTCTACACCACCAAACTTGCTAGATTATGTCAGGCCATAGACACCATCTCCCCTCCCTTCAGGCCCTTTTAGAGTGCCTCCCTCTCACTCCTACCCCTCTCCAGGCCCCTCCAGTTAAGGCTGACACACCCCCAGTCTCTTGCTTTGGGGCCTTACCCCCAGTTCATGCCAATATTCCTTGCCCAGCACTCCCAGATGCATTCAATGGTGACTGAGCAATAGGCAAGTGTTTCCTGCAGTTTTGCATCACCTATATTCAGCTCAGTGGTGAGGCTTTCCCCTCTGATGCTCTTAAGATTGCTTGGATTCTTTCTTACATGAAGTCTGGGCAAGCTTCAATGTATGCACTATAAGTCTTTCAATGCACTAGAAAAGTGGAAAGTTTTGGAAGTTAGGAATAGTTTGAGAAGGAGTTTCAGACAGAGTTCTTCCTCTTGGACCCTGCTAAGGTGGCAGCCCTCACTCTCTGAGATCCTCATCAATATGGGCAGGGCAAGCAAACCCTAGATGAGTACATTGACTCCTTCAGAGCTCTTGCTGAATGGGTCTGCTATCTAGATGGTCTTCAGCTCTGTCTCATCTTCCAAGATGGCCTTCTTCCCTTTCTCATGAGCTGGATTGACAGCATGGCTGAGGGACAACCTGACAACACAAGTATTGAGATTTGGTATCAGGTAGCATGGGATCAGTAGCAACTCATGGAGTTACAATGTGACTTCCACTATAGAACCACCCTTTGCTCCACCTCACAGACATCTTTTCCTGCTCATCATCCCATCCAGCCCTCCTCTCTATTTTGTACTCCACTCCTGGCTCAGGTACCTGCTGCACATACCCTCCCTCTTGGGGTACCTATAGACATTGACACTTCTCATCAATGTTCCTCCCTTCCTCTCCTCTGCTGTCACTGTGGGAAGCCTAGTCACTTTGCTTGATATTGTCTCCAGGGGTTGGAAGTGCACTATTTCTCAGCTTTAGAGCAGGAAGAGCTCCTTCTCCAACTCCTTGCTATCTGAGACATTTGAGGAAACCCCTCCCCAAATGTATAGACTAAAACAGAACCTTTGGATGAGTCTGTGGGTCCTGTGGAAGCTGTAGCAGAATCATTGGATGAGTCCATTAGTTCTGCAAGGAAGGGTTTTCAATAGAGCAATGGATGAGTTGTATGCCTCCACTGCCTGGTGCAAATCAGTTTACATGTCTATCAGTAGAATCTTCTAATGTATCACTCCCTATTCCTAATTCTCTGACTGAAACTATAAGCACCTCCTCCAATGTACAGAATACCCCTTTGATCCAAGCCTTAGCTAAGACCTCCTCTCCTCATTCTCCTATCCAACAACCACATGTCCCAGCTTAGAAATAATGTCTTCCTTGTTGCTATGTTGTTGCCTCCACTCCCTCCCCCAACTCTTTGCATATGAATGTGAAGATTGAGACAACTAACACTTAGCAGACTTGAAGCATCATAGCTCTCTTGGACAGTGGTGCAACTAGACTCTTCTTGGACATCCATTATGTAGAACAACACCAGCTCACTACCTGACCCCTCTCTCACCCTATTCCAGTCTATAACATTGATGGTATGCTTAATGAGGCTAGTTCCATCTGCTCAGTGGTGGATTTAGTTCTTCATTATCAGACTCATTCTAAGTGTGTGGTCTTTGTGGTCACCAGCCTAGGAAAGCAGAACATGATTCTGGGGTTCTCCTGGCTGCATGATCACAATCCTGAGATTAACTGGGCCAAGGGTAAGGTGAGTATGAGCTACTGCCCCCAATAGTGTTCCACATGTGCCAAGGAAGTTAAAGAGGAGTGTAGAGAGTCAGTCTGTGAGTGTGCAGCTATCCAGGCCTGCTGAGTTAGACACCTCCCCTTTGCAGACCTCAACTTAGTAGATCCTCCCCCTCTGGCATTCCTTTATAGAGAGGCCCTCTATGAGGACATGCAAGGTGTAGTGAGTGAAGCCCAGATGGAAGATGGATGTGAGGGTGAATTTGTGTGTGCTCCTGACCTAGAGTCTCCAGACAAGGCTATTTAAACAGGTAATAGGATTTATGCAACTGCATTACAACCTCCACCAATAGTAGCAGGGATTAGAGCTAGCCAAACTACTTCCCAGCAGCTAGCTCAGGCATTTGCTGCCAACTCTGCTCCTAAGTTGTTCCAAGATGCAGTTCCTCATCACCTGCAAGACTTTGAGGATGTTTTCTCTAAGGCATCATTTAACTCCCTCCTTGAGTGTAAGCAGTGGACCATGCAATTGAGCTTATGCCCAATGCTGAGCCCTCTAGCTGCAAGGTCTATCCTCTCTCTCCCAGAAAACAGAATGAGCTTGATGCCTTTTTGCAGGAGAATTTAGACTCTGGTCATATCTGTCTCTCAAAGTCTCCAATGGCCTCTCCTATCTTCTTCATTAAGAAGAAGGATGGATCTCTACATCTGGTTCAGGACTATTGAGTCTTGAATGCAATGACTGTGAAGAATTACTACTCTTTACCACTCATTTCAGAGCTTATCAAGAACCTTCAAGGTGCACACTACTTTACCAAGTTAGATATCTGCTGGGGCTACAACAATGTGCACATCAAAGAAGGTGATGAGTAGAAGGCAGCATTCCAAATAAATTGTGGACTCTTTGAACCTCTAGTAATATTCTTTGGCCTCACTAATAGCCCTGCCACCTTTCAAACTATGATGAACAACATTTTCTGAGACCTCATAGCAGAAGGTGTGGTGTGTGTATACCTTGACAATATTCTCATCTATACCAAGACTCTAGAGGAGGATTGTTGGATTACACACATCATGCTGGAATGTCTTTGCCAATACCAGCTCTATCTTAAGCCAGAGAAATGCAAGTTTGAGCAGATTAAGGTGAAATATCTTGGACTGATCATCTCTCATGGAATGGCTGAGATAGACCCAGTCAAGGTGGCTGGTGTAGCAGAGTGGCCAGAGCCTAAGAACAAGAAGGAGGTTCAGGCCTTTCTGGATTTCACCAATTTTTACTGGAGGTTTATCTAGGATTTCTCACATTATGCCCAGCCCCTCTTTGATTTCACCACTAAGGACACTCCTTGGCACTGAGATGCAGCACAGCAGATGGCCTTTGATGCCCTTAAACAGGCAGTTACTTCAAAGCCTGTCCTCCTATTCCCAGATGATGACTTTCCCTTCTGTGTTAAAGCTGATAGCTCAGATTTTGCTACTGAAGCCATTCTCTCTCAGCAGTTAAGGGAGGATGGTAAGTGGCATCCTGTGGCCTTCTACTACAAGAGTCTCAATGCTGTGGAGTGGAATTATGAGATCCATGACAAGGAGATGCTGGCTATCATTCAGTCATTTGAGGAGTGGCAACATTATCTCTATGTATTTTTCATGAAATGGATCTAATCCTTCCTTCCAATGGGATTGAGGTAGAACTAGAGGCTAGATGCAAACTCATTTGACCAGGTACTGGTGTCAAAGAATATAATGCATAGCTTTGAGATGTTATAAATGACATTAATTTTGTCTTACACACATGTATGTTTTCTTTATATCATTTTGACAACTTTATTATAAAATCATGACATATACTTATTACTGATAACTATAAATATTATGCTGCACCCTGGAGCCAAATTATCTCTCAATATTTGACTCTAGGTGTATCATCTATTTTATGTTTATTCTAAATCTGTACTTATAATATTATCTCTCAATATTTGACTCTAGTATTATATTATAGTCTTGTCCAATATATCAAATATACACTACCAATTTGCTACCATGCTGCATTAGGTTATGAGCCCCACCATTGTGAATGAGACTAGGGATGTTACAGTTCCCAAAGTTTATACCATATCTGGTCTGACAATATAAAGTCAGCATTATATGCTAAAGCCTTGTAGGAAGTGGTATTTAGAAGAGAGCCCCATCCTCTAAAGCCACCCACTGAATATCCTGACCTCATGACCACTACATGCCTATTAGTGACCAGCCTCCTCAAGTTGTCTATCAAGAGGGATCCAACTTAATGAAGGCATTACAATTCAAAGACTTTTTAATTTGGCAGACTGTGTGTGATAAGTATGAGTACTGGCATAATAAGAATGACTCTGCCATGGGATTGATTTGTAATGCTATCAAATACACTCAGTGAGAAACTATAGTTGACTTTGACAGTTCCCAAAAAATCTAGAAACACATGCAGAAGAAGTATGTTGAATAGCAGAGTGGCATTAATGTCCACTACTATTATTAGCAGCTATACACAAAGAAATGAGATGGAAACTCACCCTTAATCAATCACCTTAGGTTCTATATGAATATCCACTGCCTTTTCATCAAAGCCAGTCATGATATTGACAACTATACTATTCTTAATGCCATGCTTCTTTCATTGCCTTGTACTCCCACCTGAGAGATTATTAATCAGAATCTATTGTCTCACAGTACTTCCCTAACTCTTGAGACTCAGAATTACTATCTGTATATGACAAAATAACTCTTGAGAATAATTCTATGAACAAAACATTAGCATTCTTATCCATGAAAAACAGTAATTCAAGTGGGAGTAGAGTGAAAATTAATCAAAAGAGGCCAGTTCAAATCAAACACCAGCCAAAGCCTGATGACATCTGCCACAATTGTGGAGAAAAAAGACACTGGAGTCTAAAGTGCCCAAGGCCCAAGCAGCCTAAAAATTCCAGAAGTATAAATATATCTATATCTACAGTTGAACCTGGAGCATGAAAAGTGGAAAAAATACTCATGGCTACATATAATGGAATGCCCACTGGATTGTTACTCAACAGTGCCACATTATGTCACATAGTGGCCAATTTAGGATATTACATCAATTATCAAGAGATTAAAAATCAGTATATCTTAGTAGGAGGCATGAACTCATTGCCTGTCCCCCACCCCCGCAACTACCAACGCCGCCACTAACTCGCATCACAACTGACATCAGCCAATCCCCCGGGAACCCCGCTTCACGGAACCCGGGATCGACTGCCATCAACCGCCAGATCCCGCTACCCGCTTCCGGCCATCACGCATCACGATCCCCCCGCGCCAATTGATCACGCGCCCCACACGCGCGATCCCAGTATACAGTCCTAGCCCACTACTCAATGCCTTCCGGAAACCATCCCAGACACCCGGAACCCTGAGACCCGACCCCGTAGTACTTATAGTGTAGTCCACCGCTGTATTCGTTAGTCTTGAAATTATCTGAATTGTTGCATGCCCTTTGTTTGACTGGTACACATTGACTGGCACGCTTTGACTGGCACGCCAGAATAATCACATGCTTTGAGTTTGGTATGCACTTCACGACTCTAAATTTACTAACCAGGTCTCGTCTTAGAACCTCCGGTTCCGACTCAACCCCCGCCAACTCTCAACCCCCACCAAAACCCCAAAACCCCCGGGTCAAGTTCCATCTCCCCGGGATCAACCCCTTTATTTGCGTCTTGAACCCTGGAGCCTCAACTCCGGAGTTCCAGACACCCAAGTATCCATAGATCAAGTCCGCCTCATAAGGGCGTTGCTTTCCCGGAAAGCCCCCAAATCAGCAGAACCTGACACTCTTCACCCATCATCTTAACATCTTGCAGCTCTGCCTCCTCTAACTATGACTTCAACAGCTCTGCCATAGCTCTCTAACACACCTCAAATAACTCCATATGAGCAAAGGCCAAGGCATTATCACTAGCTTCAAGAGACTGATAGAGCACTGTGACTTCTATCTCCACTGTTGAGAAATGTGCTGACTGAGCTAAAAGCCTCATCCAAAGACTGTTAAACTTTAAAGAAGAATCAGGAAAAGAGTCATGACAAGGGCCCTAAGGCAGTTAATTAATCACTTAGGGAGGAGGTCAACACTCAGGCATCTTGCTCCAATGAACCTCTCACTAATTAATAATTGGCAACATCTCTCTTTCCTCCCCCTCAGTTCCCATGCCTAAAAGCCCCAACTCCAATACCAGCTAATCCTTCTCAGAAGACAAATCCTTCCTGATAACATCAATTTAATAAAAGTTGCCTCCATTAAATGCATAGTGACTCCTCACTTGACTCCACATTTGCTCCTGGGCAAAAAGCCCTGCTACTAGCCACCAGGGCTCAAAATGCCTATTACTCAGAACATTGTACACTTACTCAGGATTCCAACCTCTCAGCTATAACAACTGCACAGCTGTCCACTAAAGTTTAAAGAAACAGCAGACATGCTTTAATTGGCAGGCCTTGCATGTTGCCACCCCCTGATGAGACCAAGAATGGACAGGAGCCAGAAAATAGGAGACTCCTCAAGCATGACAGAAGTTGCACTAATGGAAAGATAAAAGCACAAAATGGCAAACCAAAATATTATGCATGGGAGCATGAGCAATGCACCACTTATAAAAAGGGGCAAAAGAAGGAGATAGCTGATTCAGAGCCCTCTTTACATTATATGGATCTCATTGAGATTGCTTCTCTTTGTACTTTATTCATCTATCTACACAATTAGTTGATAAAGGAGAAGAACTTGAAAAACAGAACTTGGGAATATGAGCAAGACCATGGGAAAGAATCCAATTTTTATTTTCCTTTTCCTTTTCAACCCTAGTAGGAGCAGCAGACATAAGATTCATCCACTCCTAGTGCCTTCAGAACTCCATAGCATCTCTAAGGTCTCAATGTGAAAGAGGAGGGTAATATTATAACTCTACCACACTTTCCTGGATATAACTACACTGACTCCTATCTTTCTTCATTTTCAATACTTAACCATCACTGATTTAATTACTGAGATCACTGAATTTCCCTGTAGCCATTACTTCTCAATGACCAAACTATGCTCAACTCCTCCAATAGAGTTAGATTACTTCTAATACTATGCAAATGCCATTTTGCATAATTGCCTTGCAAGTCCTGACTCTTGCACAATTGTTCTGCCATCTGATCTCACCAATACTCAATTTTCTCCAGCACATAATCACTGCCAAAGCCTAAGATATCCTGCAAGTACTTAGAAAGAAGCCCAGTAGTCAGTATGCTAGTCTTGAGATTACTTATACTTTGTCAATCTTTCTCATCTCTCAGTTTCCCTCATCTCTTCTTTTTCTACTCCATCTCTCTACATCTCTATCTCTAAATAGATCTCTTTTATCTTCCTCAACTCTTTTTTGTCTCTGCCTCATTTCATTTATTTCTCTCATTGTTGTTTCTAGCTCCTCAAGTTTCTCTTCCACTTCATCTCTTTTCTCTAGACTTGACCCAGCTCTGATCTCTCAAATCTTTCTAGTTTCCTCCCTTCAGCTCCATTTTATTGTCTTACTTCCTCCTCTTCCTTCTACTTTATTTTCAGTCTATTCTACTCTATTTCCCTCCTTTTTCTCTTCCAGTTTAATTCTACTCCCATTTTATTTGCTTATTCACACTCTCTATCTCAACTCCATATTCTCTATCTTGACTCTATTTCTCTACTATCTGCCTCCAATTCTATTTACACTACTCTTCCTTTCTAACTCCCCAACTCCATTCCTATTTCTCTGTATTCTCTGTTACTTTTCCATAGTCCATCCCTGTCAGATCCCACTCACTCTGTTGAGCAGGAATCTACTAGTTGTCTTTCACTGAAAAGGGAGATGTATATGGAAGTCCAGAGTTGGCACTGGAATTAAGCACCAGGAGGATCATGAAGGATAGAGGGAGTAATAGAACTACATAGGTGGAAATTACATAAGGGAGGAAATGAAAATTGGAGACTAGAGAAGAAGAAAGATAGATAGAATGGGAGTAAGTAAGATAGAGAAATAGAGTTGAGACAGGAGTAAGATGCAAGCAAGAAAGAAAGGAGGATTGGATCAGAGAAGGAAATGAGGCAGAGAAGATGAAGAGAGGTAGATATGGAGTGAAATGGGATGGAAAAGAGATGGTAAAACATTAATAGAGAAAAGGACTAGAAAATTAGAGGTTAAAGCTGAGTTAAGTCAAGGAGAGATGGAAAAAAGGAAGAGAGAGAGAGAGACAAAGATAGAGGCAATGGATGAGATGAGGCAGAGATGAAAAAGAACTTGAGGAGAGAAACAAGACAGGTGCAGAAATAGATGGAATAGAATTGAGAGATTAACAATATGGAGGATGAGAGAATGAGTAGGAAACCTAGAGACATGTGAGCAAAGCAAATATCAAGACTATTACACTAACTACAGGGCTACCTAAGTACCTGCAGAATGTCTTGAGCTTCAGAAGTGATTGTGCACTGGAGGAGATTGAGCCTTGGAATGATTGGGTGGTGGGACTCAGGAGCTACAGGGTAATCCTGCAGAGTGGTATCTGTTTGGTGTTAGAAGTGATCTGGCCTTGCTGGAGTAGCTGAGCATGGTTGGGGTGTCAGGGAGCAGAGGCTTCAGGAAAGCCTGGTGATTAGATCAGCAGTGGTTGGATATCAGAAAAGAAGGGGGGTGGAGGTTAATGTGGTCATGCCTAGAAGAGTGTGGTGGGGTCATGACAATCCCTCTTCCCATCTTCCTACAATCTCCCTAGCATTGATTCCTGGTGCTAACTCCTGGTCTCTATGTGAGTCTCCCTTTTTAGTGAGACCCAACATACTACAGACAGGTGTACTAAGCTACAAGAGCCATATAATTGCCATCACCCCATGAAGCAGAGAATGAATGGGCCTATGTATCTGACATCATTTTGATCCATGCCCCCCTGTTAGACTCTGAGAGTGAACATTAGCAGTGGCTTTTGGAGTGGGAAGGTCCTTTTGGCAGATGCCTGGGCAGGCGAGTGAGGAGCAAACAGCTGGGCCATGATCATACCTAAGCTAGAAAGAGAACATTAGTAGCCTGGATCACTCTAGGCACAGTGCTGGGATCAAAGGATGAAGTAAAAGGGGTGAGCACTAGATTGGGGCAGAGAAGATGGGCAGAGTGTGTTCAGATTTGGGGCATGGGTCTGTGGTGAGAAGGTGTTTGGTGGCTTGTATGTATCTGAAAATGTGCTTAAGGCTTATAGATATAGACAATATGGTTTGAAAAGACTCAGTTTTCTCTTTAGAGGGTGTACTAAGTGATGCCTTGCTGGAATATGAGAGGTAGGGCTTGTTTCTGGAGGTAGGTGGGGAGGAGGTTAAGGAGGCTCAAGAGACCTTGAGCAGTGTCCTTGGCAAGTGGGTCAGCCCTCTCATTCAGGTGAAAGTCAGCATGGACTGGGGACCAATGGACTTGAAGACAAATCACCCCACAAGAGCATGGCAGCTGTGTCAGACCAATGGCTGAGTCAGGTGCCATTACTAGTGGGTGGAATGGAGTCGTTGGTTGTTGAGGACACAAATTGGGCTGTGAAAACAGTGTGCATGTATAATGGCAATAGACACACTGTCTGCACTCTTGGCATATGTAATCATTATGTACAGTCTTCTAGCAATATATAAAGGCAGCATAATGTTTGAGTAAGTACCTCTTTTAATATTAGGACTTAAAAATGTTCTCTCCCAGAAGACTCCAAAAATCCCCATTGTGACACTACCATGTATGTCATGCAAGTGTCACATCTTTTGAACAGAACAACTCTTAGCTTTATAAAACCCCACTTGTCCTGGTTACTCCTGCTGCTGGATGTCTCTTGTCTGATCAACCAGAACTACCACCCTTCTGAGTAACTTATTCATTTCACCTTATCAACATCTATGGTATACAGAACCCACTTATGAGCTGCAAGAGAGGCAGGAGCCCCAATTAAGGCAGAATCAGAGCACAATCCATTCTTGGAAAGTGTCAGGTCCCACTGACTCAGGGGCTTACTCTGTTGAGCAAGAACTTACTAGTTGTCTCTTGCTAAAAAGGGAGACATATATGGAGGTCTGAAGTTGGTGCTGGAGTTGGGCACCAGGAGGATTATAGAGAATAGAGGGAGTAATAGAATTGGATAGGTGAAGATTATGAGAGGAAGGAAATGGAAATTAGAGACCAGAGGAGAAGAAATGTAGATAGATGGAGGTAAGTAGGATAGAGAAATAGAATTAGGAGGAAGGAATCAAGATAGGGGTAGGAAGCAGGTAAGAAAGTAAGGAGAATTGTATTGGAGGAGGAATTGAAGCAGAGGCAAAGAAGAAAGTAGATAGGAAGAGAAATGGGACAGAAATAGGATAGTAAAATGATAACAGGGAAAGGGGCTGGGAGATCAGAGGTCAGAGCTGAGTTGAGTTGAAGGAAAGGGAGAACCAGAAGGGAGGAGGAGAGAGAGAGAGATAAAGATAAAGGCAGTAGACAAGACAAGGTGGAGACAGGAAGGACTTGAGTAGAGAAATGAGACTGATGCAGAAATGTCTGGAATAGGATTTGAGAAAGGAATAGAACAGAGAAGAAGGAGAATAAATAGAAACCTAGAGACATATGGGCAAAGCTAATATCAAGACTCTGTGTGCAGTCTGTGTTAGTTTTTCTTACCCCATTCCTTGTAACATGCAGCTGAATGAGGACTATGTCCCTTGTAAGAATATCTTGAAGTTGTTGGAGATGACACATGAATTTCTTGCATCCCAGCTCTCCTGTTGCCCCTTCTAGCCCTCCCTGATGTCTTCCTCCTCAGACAAGCAAGTTGGCAAATCATTGGCCTCTGTTCCTGGAACACCTGTTGCAGTCCCCCTCTCTCTGCCCATTGTCAGTCCTCTCCCTCCCCTGTCTCTTTCAATACTCAGCCATCTTTTGGGGTATTACCTTCCTCTCTCCTTCCTGCCTCCATGCTTTGTTCCATCCATCTTCCTTCTCTCTGCAAGGTGGAGGCTGTGCTGGCCTTCTTTTCCCCTTTGTTAGGCTCTTTCCTCAAATGGTGTGTGGCCCATGCTCTAGTGGGTATTGCTTCTTTCAAGGTTCTCTTTGCTCACCTTTTGTAGTGTGATCCTTGCTGTTTGCAGTGACAAACCTGCATGTTGGCCCCTTCATGCCCTTGTTTGTGGCAGGGTATGGCCATCTGTGGGCACTGCTAGGTCAAGCACTTGATAAACATCTGCTGATGGGGAGCACCTATCTGTTATGTTACCTCCATGTCTTTTTCATGAAATGGATATACTCCTTCCTTCCAATGGGATTGAGGTAGAACTAGAGGCTAGATGCAAACTCATTTGACCAGGTACTGGTGTCAAAGAATATGATGCATAGCTTTGATATGTTATAAATGACATTAATTTTGTCTTACACACATGTATGTTTTCTTTATATCATTATGACAACTTTATTATAAAATCATGACATATACTTATTACTGATAACTATAAATATTATGCTGCACCCTGGAGCCAAATTATCTCTCGATATTTGACTCCAGGTGTGTCATCTATTTTATGTTTATTCTAAATCTGTACTTACAATCTTATCTCTCAATATTTGACTCCAGTATTATATTATAGTCTTGTCCAATACATCCAATATACACTACCGATTTGCTACTATGCTGCGTCAACCGGTACAATGGACCTTGTGAAGGAATCTGCTAGGGAAAATGGATATAAGGTGTTGTTTTTCTGTAGTCTAGATCTTTTAGATGGGAGTGGTTCCATAGAAGATACTGCCGGTCTGATAGCTGGCACTGCGCCAATTTGGCTCTCAATCAAGGGTGTAATTGTCTTACAATTGGTCAGTGCAGGAGGAACCAGAAGGTTTGGTAGAGCTGGTGCTAACGAAGTGACTGAGGTTGTAGGATTAGAGACCGGACCCTCCTTCATCCATATGGCGATTGGCGAAAGGATGGTGAGATGGAAGCGGAGGTCTGGATACTTCTGAAGAACAGTCTTTGCTGGACTTTCCCCTGGACTGTATATTAGCTTGTGCTTCAATGCAACAGGAAGAGCCCCAGAACTGAAGTTGTGATTACCAGAATCGTCTTGTCTACAGAGCCTTTGTTCTTCTGTCAAGTAAGCATAGTTATACAGTTATACTACATAAGACGATGCAATACGACCAGTAACGGGAAGTACAGTAACAAGCACTCGAGTCACACCATTGTCACACCATCTAAGCTTGCAGCGCTGCCCACTAATTACACATTACGTCACCTGTTTGTCCTCCATCATCCATAGTCCGTTACAAGCTACTAGTTCACTACTCACTCACACCACTGAAACTAGTCCTTTGTAGTTAGCTTGATTTTCTGTTCCTCTCTCTCCCAGGAGAGAAACAGACAGATCATTTAAAACTGTCTCAGACTCAAGAAATTGACTTATTTCTTTTCCGCCAACCCACGTGTTACCTTCATTAATTTCTCTTCGTCTCAATTTAGCCTTTTTCTTCTATTTTTTACATACACTAGCTACCTCGAATCAATTGTTGTACAGTGATGTTCAATGTGCTCATGAGTTTGAAATCAACAGCAAAGCTGGCCTGAGGATGTATACAAAGCAAAAAGATGGGTGATTTTTATTTCTTGCCATTTAGCTTTGAGGAGAGTGCGCACATCAGCCATTGACATGGCAAGGCAAAGTCCGCAAGTGGAAGGAGAGATGTTGTATATTATTTGGTTGCATGTTTTTCAGCTCTTGCAAGTTGTAACATTTTGACCAGTCTTCTTGTTCTACGAGTGCAATTTGTAAGTTTTGCTCGAGCGTGCGATACATGATGTCCACTTTATATCAGGGGATACTTATATTGCTAGAGGAATTGACTTGACTAGGTAGATCAATCTCGGGTATGTAATACTTGATATGGCCCATACAAGTAGGTTCTTCTTTTTCTGTTCTCTTTTTCCTGCTTTAGAACCCAAGGTAACTGGACTGGCTCAACTCCCACTTATCTAGAGAAGCACAGCACATAACCAAATCATTTACCAGGGACCGCGTCAGCGGTGAGTGGCATTCATAGTTATGAGGTGAGTAACGATAGTTGTGACAGGATCCAAAGTTCCAGGTTTTTTTCTGACAATGAGATTTGACATTACAATGGTCGTCATGATTGAAGTACTCATTCTTGTGACATATGGTCAACACCTCAACTAGAAACTTGAGAAACTCTACCACTGCAAATGTGATTTCACACACACTCTGAGACACACACGTACATGTATGTAACACTTATGGTGAGCTACAGGCACATACTCCAATGTTGCTGGGTGATCATTGTGCTATCAGATATCCATCAGATAATCTCAAGTCGGGTATTGGATCTTCAGTTGATTGCACATGTGTTGTGCACAATGATGAGCTCTTCCAAACCCTTTCCTCTATATGTTCTGTCATGCGCAGCCTCTTATACATATGTCTCCTGGATCCAAGTCTTGTGGCCAGCCCACATGAGGCAGCCCCCACACACTGCTTCATGGAACTTTCTTTTTTTTTTAAATAGGCCACATCCCTAAACCAGAGTCCTACATGCTAAATCTGCATCTACATACTCCGATGTCACTGGGTCATCATTGTGCTATTGGACATTCATCAGATAATCCCAAGTTGGGTATTGATCTTCAGTTGATTGCACACGTGTTGTGCACAATGATGAGCTCTTCCAAATCCTTTCCTCCATATGTTCTGTCATGCGCAGCCTCTTATACATTATGTCTCTCAGATCCAAGTCTTGTGGTCAGCCCACATGAGGTAGCCCCCACACACCACCTCATGGAACTTTTTTTTTTCAAGATAGGCCGCATCCCTGAACCAGAGTCCCACCATGCCAAATCTGCGTCTACATATGTAGTGCATGCAATCGCTCCACATAGTATGCATTCAAGTATGTACAAAGGTATAAGCTACTTTTGTCTCAATGCACGGTTTAGGTGTATATTCTTCAGCAGGCCAACAATATGTCCAGTGCTTGATCAAATGGGACAAGCTTGGGAAGTGATATCTGCCAGCTTGCAATTTGATGTGATTAGGAAAACTGCTGTGCTTGGGTATTCTAATAAATCAACCCATCCAGTCATGAGAACAAGACATGATTCATGAAATTAGTTTCCCAAACAATCTTTTGGAAATGGGAACAATTGCAGTCCAAATTTGCGCACGAACTTGATAGTTTTGATCTCGGAGTGCTTCATCTCAGGATCTGACCCTTTGTCAAGTTTGTGAGACTCTAGCCGCAAATCGGCTGTTGTCGCTGAACTCAAATTTCGTACATGGTGTTGTCGGAACCCCGGCAAGAAGAGAGATTCAGGTCAGGCTGAGGAGTTCTAATGAAGTGGCGGTACGTGGTTACATGAGCTGTATCTCGGATGATTGCTCAAATTCTGACTTGCCACAATTTTTCTTTCCTATATGAAAGTGTAGAATATTACAACAGGATTAATCGCTGTATGTATTGAAATCAGACATATTAAGATTGAAGCAACACAAATGGCTGCTGTCGTCTACAAAAAGCAGCTTGTTTTCTGAGATTGAAAATACAAACAAAAGGGAAATGATATGGTAGAGCTTATGGAAAAGATGCAGTGTCGCGGCAGAGCAACTGTCACCTGACACGTGCACTGTCTATGCTGGCTCATGAATGAGGACGTATGATAAGTGAGGGGATGAATGGTGGACTCGGAGTTCTTTTGGTTTGAGGTGTTCAATGTACTTCGTGTGTTTGCGGGCAAATAGAGTTTATTTGGTCACCTTTGCTCTCTCGCACGGATCCCGAGAGGGAAAACCGCACTCAAGCCGGCACGGGCAAAGTATTTCTATGAGACAAGTGCTATGCAGCAAAGATAGACAAGGTAGAATAAATAGAGGGGTACATGGATATGAGGGGTGGGAAAAAACAAAAAGCCGAGTCCAATGTGGACTGACAAGCTCTGTGTGAGTAGGGAAAGGAAGCAGGACGTAGGCAAAAGCGAACCTGATGAGCTCTGTGTGAGTAGG
Organism: Termitomyces heimii; assembly: GCA_003313675.1. NCBI lineage: Eukaryota > Fungi > Basidiomycota > Agaricomycetes > Agaricales > Lyophyllaceae > Termitomyces > Termitomyces heimii. Next base: position 16,378 of record QLON01004219.1, read on the forward strand.
GAAAGGAAGCAGGATGAGGTGGATTAAAGCGAGACTGAGCAATATATATCATATCGGAGAGAAAGAGAAAAGAGGAACAATGAGGCCATTATCGCCGATGCAACAAAGCGATGTGATATGGCCAGTGGACGCGACGCGTACAGGGTTGAATATTGAATGTTGATCGAGGGTCGTGTCGCTTACATAGACCTCGATCAAAGGCTTTTGATCGATTCAATTTTGCAAGGGACGATGTTCCACGTGACGTTAAGTGAGGGGACGAATGGTGGACTCGGAGTTCTTTTGGTTTGAGGTGTTCAATGTACTTCGTGTGTTTGCAGGCAAATAGAGTTTATTTGGTCGCCTTTGCTCTCTCGCACGGATCCCGAGAGGGAAAACCGCACTCAAGCCATGGAAGGAGCAAAGAGAAGAGACGGAGGCTCGAAATCGATTGCGTGAGAAGCAGCCAAGTGAAGACGTGCAGAGAGACTTAGAATGCGTTCGCGAGGCACATCGATGTAAAGCTTGTAGGCATCGCTACGCCAACAACCAAGGAGCTGTATTTCGTGGTCAGCGTATCCCACTGCAGCAGCGGCCGTGGCTGCGCCGTGATGGAAGCTGTGACCTGTGAACCCTGATGGGTCAAGATTGCATCTAATGAGGCGGTGCTTGAGCGTTGAGATGAAGATTTCATGTGTGAGGGGAGAGCCGTCAGGATTTGCAAAGAGGGGAGAGTCATGAGGTTTTGGGTCGATTATGAACATGTTGTGGAGAGCAGATACGGGACAGGTAGAGGAGCCGGTAGGTGCCTTAGCAAGCAGAATTGAAGTACCCTTGCGAAAGGGGTCTGTTTTAGAAGCGGGAAGGTCGATCCTCACATGTGAAGGCGATTCAAAGGAGGGAAGGAATGTGACACATCCCCGTGTGAGATGGGACATGGGGCTGAATTTCTCACCCCGCCCAAGCGTGAATTCTCCGCAGCGGAGGAATCCAGCCCAGGCAGCCTTGCATGCTGCATCAAAGGAGGCTTCAAAAGGCTTCGAGATGTCACCGGCAACTGATGCAAGTTTCTGGAGGATATCGAGGGTAATTGGCT
>QLON01004229.1:0-51509 GCA_003313675.1 Termitomyces heimii
ATTTTCTGATTATTAAACTTTCTTTTTTTAATTTTAAGAGACTTGGTATAAATTTTTCTGGCTAAAAAAGAGTCATCCAATGATTTTGATGCTCTACTTTTATAGATCATAAATATCTCCTTTAGTCCTCCACAAAATGCCTTTAGACTTTTTCTATCAGGTGTGGATTAATTGGATATTTATTTTCAACAATACCAAACATAATAGAGTTTGGTAGCTGTCTTGTCAAAATATCAGCATTTTACTAAAGCCTGCTCAATTTTCACCAACAGCTAAATTTAACTTTTCCCATCAAGTTGCTAATGCCTCTATCAGTTTTTTATAGAATGTTTTTGGACAACTTTTATTGTGTGTGGATTGATTAGGCAATCAAAACAATACTCAATATATAGAGGTTTATATATATTTTTGCTGAAATATATATATTTTATTATCAAAGTGTGATGCTAAATTGATGGCATTGCATAGCCACAGCCCCATTTAGTGGCAGATTATCTTATCAGCTGATGTAATCATATCTTTAATGATCCCATCAGATCTGCAGTAATTGCCTTAACTTATCATTGATGCACTAATAATTCTAAATACTTAAAATAAATCATCTGATTTTTAGAGACCCTAAGCATAGTCACATGATTGATTTGGGTATGCATTAGATAAAAATACTGATAAGCTGATTTTTCAACCTCTAGGCCACTGATAAGCCTGATCTAATATAATCTGGAGAGAGCTTTTTAAGGCAGTTGTGGCTATATCATTTGCTTACAGTTTTTAGCAGAAGTCTATTCTATTCAGACTTTTTGATGATCAATAGCTTTGTCTTCTCTTATTGTTGAGATAGATATATCAACAGTTGCAGAATTTTTCTTTCTTGTCATACTGTGCAATGTGTCATTTTTCTTCTTTTTTACCATCAACAGCAGGACCTCAAAGTTTATTATGCATTAGTAATATTCAACAGGTATATTCAGAAGTCATTTCTATTATTGTTTTTTGTACTGACTTTTGGCAAGGCTTCCAGATCAACATCCACTGTTATTAACTGCTTCTTTGCTACTAGCAAGCTAGAATAATTTGTCACCTTCACAGCTTATGCCCTCCAACAACATTTCAGCCTTTGGCTGGCTCCTGGAAGGGAGGAGGCTTTATTCTGCTGAGCAGAGCTTTTATCAGAGATAGCATGTGTGGTGTGCAAATTGATATGTAAAAAGTATAAACTAGTATGTAAAGAAGGCAAACCAGTATATAAAGAGTGCAAAAATCATTATGTAAAGAGTGCAAACTGGCATGTCAAGCTTGGGCACTGTAGCCAGTGTTAGTAATGCACATAATAGCTGAGGATCAGGCCTCCCTTTTATCTTATCAGTTGTTGATACATATAAATTCATCTACATAACTTGGAACTATTGAGGGACTTTTTTACTTACACTATATAAACAGAAATTCACTAATTTGTCTCATTTTGTATTATGTGAGTGGTTTTTAAAAACATCTCAGGCTCTCATGGCTAGAATGAGAAATTATAAACTGATGAGATTGAATTAAACAGATTGTATGTAGACTTTCCATTACACAGTCCATAATTTATTTGATATTTTGCTGTTGCCAAGGCAAATAAGTAGTCATCATCCTGTTGAGGTTAAATTGTGATCATGCTGTACTTGCAACTGCCCATACTATGAAGTTTCTCATAAGACAGGCCAACAATCTCTGACCTGTGGCAAAAAAAGCAATATCATAAATTGAAAAATGCAAATAAATTAAAGAGGCAAAAAAAAACAATGAAAAAAGCATTCTATGGAATCTTACAATTAGAGAGGAAGAATCTCATCATATTGAGGAGGAAAAATACTGTCATATTTTTGATAATTTTTAATTAATAGAATAGATCCAACAATGAAATTGCACCAGCAGTACTTAACTTCAAATCTGTCTCTGAATAAGTCCTGAGATCTTCAAATTTAGTGTTTAAATGTTTTCTTATCTATTTTATCCAAATATTTGAGAGTTTCAAATAGAGACAATTAATCTTGGGGGTCAATGTTTGACATTGCTTTTCCCAAAGTGATGAATGATTTTAATTCCTCTGGATTATATTTCTAAAATAAAAAAAGAATGTTGAAACATTTGTGGAAGTTATAAAAGAACTAGCCTATATTAATAAACTTGAAAATAGCATTTTCAAGGCAGTAAAACCACATTGGAGTATGAAGCTGTATATGTTGATAACATTAAAATAAGGCATGGCATCAAGTATTAGGATTATGTGATTGTATTTATTAAATTATAATTCAGAAGAATTGAGAAATTGTGCAATGAGATATTTACTTAATTACAACTTTAGTTTCATCCAGCCATGTTGCATCAATAGTTTCAGAGTTTTATTGCATCTGGGTGAGATATTACTATCAAAGCACTATAAATTTGCATTATCCAAAGATAAAGTGCATCTTCACATTTGTAAATGTTTGCAAGAAGCTTGGATAATTTCAGCCATGATGGAATCCAACCAGATTAATAATGAGGTCATAGTTGATATTCACATCAAAGAAGCATAGGTTGAAGGTCCACCCAGAATGCTTCATGTTTAGTAATATTTCCAAAATAGCTAGGGTGAGATATGGGTAACTTCAAGATAGCATATTGATACACCTTCTCTGGATTGACTGCTGTTGCCACCTGTGGGAAAATTTTCATGGTGAAATGAGAGATTAATATTCAATAATTGAATGAGTCAATACAATGCTTTTTGAAGACATTATAATGCAGCTGATGCCAAGACAAAAAGAATAAGAGAAGAACAAACAACAATAGCAGCAGCAAAAACATTTCAAGGTCATGCCCAGCATGTCTGGATGGGCATTGTTCTAAACTGTGTGTCTAAATGTAAATAACATAGGTGCCAATAGGCAGTGATTACATAAGATGGCTATGGTCTATCAAGAGAATTGCCATCATATTATTGCTACAATTGTTTCATCAACAATTGGGTGCAGGGAAGAATGCTCTTTTGCAAAACAATGTAAAAACAGAGTAAAAATAATATAATTGATTTCATTTTTGTCAAAACCATAGAAAAAATATTATGATCTAATTGGTCAGTCCCTTGAGTCACATGACAAGACTTATGTAATCATCAAGTTCTCTCAGTTTGACCTTTCTTAGGTCTTTTCATTGGCTACATTGTTTCTTTCATGGTTTTGACAAAACATTCAAATAAGATCTTGAAATCATTTTGATTGTTTTTACTGTGTTTTCAGATTGTTTTGCAAAAGAACATTGTTTCCTGCATCCAGTGAACTGTACTTTGATTTGTCTTCTTGACCAGTTACAGACGATTTTATGGTTGCCTTGGTAATACACCGAGTGTTGTCAGGATATTGCTTCCTACAATAATGGTTCCGCAATAACACACATTGGTTTTGACATGTTCTTTCTTCTACACTAGGACTACCTACGTCTTTGTAAACATATATATACTTGCTTTTTACTTGAATCGTGTCCTTCGATTTACATTGCAAGAAACCGGAAAATCATGAAACTCAAAACATTTCTAGAACAAAGCGTTTACAAATCCGAACTTCGATTCATGTTTGAGGCTCATGCAATACATGTCGTTAAACGCAGATATGATGATGTGGAGCTACAGGACCTCAAGCTGGCTACTTCATTAGAACTCGAACGGTATGTCATATCCCTCTTGGGCGTGCTTGTATTGACTTATCCTAGGTGCATTCTAGAGATGAATTCTCTATATAAGGACCTGTACCCCTGGTTTGTATCATTCCATTGTGATGTCATTTCAAATATTGAGACCGTCTTTCTGATTATCAATCTCTACAGGAGCGTCTGCGCGCGGGAATAACAAGAGAAGAATCAGTAAGAGAACATGTTGATTCAATTCAACATCAGTACTGATCGATTCCTTCCAAGGCGTCTCCAAGACCTACTGCTGCATTGAAACCAGGAATACTGCATCGTATCCGTAATCTGTTGAATCGAAAGACAGTAGTAGGTGCTCAACGCCGAACCGGTAACTCTCCGGCCTTCTGCCGTCTTCAAATTGTGAGAGCCAAACTTGAACTTCCTCCCCAATCAACAAACTAATGTTCTATTTATTTGTATTCAGGAACTCTATAGAAGATACCTCATCAGTGTTATGACCAGTGCAGTAAGTTGAATAACTACCTTGTCAATCCTGTCTGAACAGTCCTCATCAAATAGAGCTCTATTATCCGATGACCTGCAAACGAATCGTTCCACGAAGACTGTTGCAGCAAGTTTTCAACCATGTGCACCTGGTTCAATCCCAAACAATCATCTGCACGACAACTACGCCTTGAAGCTTGCCGACTCACTACCAGAAACTCCGGCTCAACAGCTACCCGACACGTGGGCGGATAGCGCTAGCTTCTTCAGCAATGACACTCATCCTGACGAGTATGACGACGAAAATAGCGATGAAGAATGGCCAATATTGATAGTTCCAGATCGCAAAATATATTCCATAGCCATGGAGGACCGAGAGTACGATACGGAAAAAGATGATCTTCCTGAGATTAACGTACCTAATCCAGGCTACCCATGTGAAGGTGTTTGATGATGCCGACACAATTGACGAGAAAATCAACAGCGATGCGGGAGATACAATTCTGAACTAGAGTCTGACAATCCTGAAGAATTTCTGGGACGAGCTCGTCAGGTGCTTTCGGAATATTCGATCGACCGTACAGGAGCCTCCGCCTCAATAGTACCAGTCCCTCAGTCCCTTAGAGCTGCGCAGGATAAGTACTGAGTCCAGAGTCCAACACGGCTCAGAAACGTGCTGATTCTACCTGTCTGGTTGCATCATCGCGTATCACTCCTGTTCCTGAATCCCTGTACCTCTATCTTTAATGTAACATGCACATCCTCATGAGTATGTAATCTCAACTTCAGATCGATGCAAGCAATTATGTCGAGCGATCGTCGTCGGAGTATGATGAAACGCCATGCGACAACCCGAGGGTAATTCGTATATTAGTTACGGTATAATACTTATCACCCCCGCTTGCGAATTGTCAAAAGACAATCTGTTCTCTACATCTGTCGTTTGTTAAATCACGAGTGTACATCATCGAAGTACACTCCCACGTAAGGTACTCGTACTCGAAGACCCGAACGATTCCAAGTCTTCCGAAGTTCCTCCTGGTGCCACTAATATAACTGCTAGATCCTTCTGAATCCTTTGCAACACTTTTGTCACATGCGCCAAGCCCGCCTGCTGGTCCGACAATATCTGCAGAACCACCCACCTGTCATCACAACAGCCAGAAGAATAGAAAATCATGGAGACATACCTGTGCGATCTGCGCTAGCCCTTCGTCATCCACGACCGCCCACTCACTGCCATTTCCATCTCCATTCCGTCCCTTCTCTACGGAGGCCTCCACTGCCCCAATGAGTGCCCACAACTCGTTCAGCTTCCCTAACAACCGCCCCCGGCGCACCTCATCCTCGATCTCCTCGAGATTCCCTCTGAGCTGCTCCTCCTCTGGCCGAATTGCAGATGAACGAATCGCAGGGATTAATAGATGTAGATGCTGTGCAAAAGCAAGGAGACGCTGGGCTACTTGTGTTTGCTGCACCGCAGCGCGTTTCAGGCGGGAGACATTTGAGAGAGCATGTCGTTCGGACAGCACGTCAAGGCGCTTTTTCACGTCCTGATGGAAAGAAAACGTGGGTTCAGAAAGATGAGAAGGATGACAAGGGCAAGGAATTCACTGTTAGACGTTGTTTAAGCTTTTCAGATTGGGCAGATTGAGCGTCTACACGGGCACGAAGATCGTCGAAACCGGTTGCGAAGACGGGGACAAAGCTACGAAACCGTTGAAAGGTATAGATAGAGTCGAAGATAGGACCTACTCACCACGAAGAATTTGGATTCTCTCTTCGTGCCTTCTCCCACAGTTCATTTGAAATGTTCGGTGGCCGCTGATAATGCGCTACCTTGGAGGGATCGACCATGTTATAAAATGCATGCTATTGGAAAACATCGTTAACCTGCTTGACTGCTGAAGCCTGACGAAGCGAAAAATAAAAACTTACTTGAAAGCGACACTCTGGGGATGCAGGGTTCCACGCGGTATATACTGCCTCAATGCGTTGCTGAAGTAGTGCATGCTGAGCCTGAGCATCCGCCTGCTGCTGTGCAGGCCCAACAACAGTTCGCGCAAGTATTGAGGATCCGAGGCCGCCAGCCTGGCTTGCACCACCGAGCGCGCTCATTCCAAGAGTACTGGTATTCCCACCACCGAATAGTGGGTTGGTAGTTGTTGGTCCTGTGGCTGTTGTCGATTGAGCAAATAATGAAGGTTTTGTTTGGGCCTGACCGAACACTCCGCCGCCGAAGAGGGGGTTAGTATTGGTTGCAGCAGGCGTTGGTCCGGATGTAATTGGATTGGTGTTGGTGTTAATGTTCAGACCAGGTTTACTGCTGAGCAAACCTCCGCCACCGCCGAAAAGACCCCCACCAGTCTGCTGCTGAGGTTGCGTGGTGGACGCGCCAAATAAACTTCCAGTCGCCGCAGGTTGTGTCGTAGTAGAGGAACCGAACAGACCGCCACCTGTCGTAGCGGGCTGCGTTGTGCTGGACGCGCCGAAAAGGCTACCGCCTGTTGCAGCAGGCTGTGTAGTATTCGAAGACCCGAAGATGCTTCCACCAGTCGTCGGAGGTTGCTGAGTAGAAGCGCCAAAAAGGCTACCACCCGTCGCAGGTTGCGTCTGCGAAGCACCGAACAAGCCTCCTGTCGCGGCCGGCTGCTGCTGCTGGCCAAAAAGACTTCCGCCTGTTGTTCCCTGCGCCACGGTATTGGCGCTCGTGCTTTGGCCGAGCAAACCGCCCCCTGCCGTGCCCGTATTCGCTGCGCCCGTGTTACCAAAAGCTGACGCGGGCTGGGCATTGTTTGGAAGCAAAGGATTCGTCGACTGGGTTGTCGGGTTTTGTGCTGGAGCACCAAAAAGGCTTCCTGCAGGTTGTTGCTGCGGATTTGAAGCACCAAAAATGCTGCCACCCGTCTGTGGCGCAGTTGTAGTCGGGTTGCCAAAGAACGACATGATAATTAATGTACCTAAAATATCGTTATTGTCATCTATTTCAACAATTATACGCGTCTTACTATCCAAAACGTTCAATGGACTCGATTTCGCGATACTTTGTACTTTGACTCCGAAATTCTAAAAGCCGCCAAACTCCTTGAACGCGAGAACGGTCAAGCAGACCTCAAGACGACGACAACCGAAGAACCAGGCGCTGTCTGTTCATCGCCGCCATGTGATCCAAACACCCGGCTGGCGGAGATCAGCGTCGGTGATTGCCGAGCATCATCGACCTTGATCTTGTCCAGATTTACACAGCCAACACCGATACAGCAATGCCTGCAAGCCTTCATGCAGCGGCCGCGTGCATTTTGCGACCTATAAAGTGTACTTCGCTAGCTGCCACTAGCATCTCCAACTATGGCTCCTAAGCGGAATTGGAAACACAACTTGAGATCGTTCCCCTCAATGTCAGGACTCAGACAGGGCGAAAATAGCCAAGGTGGACTCCAAATCGAGGACAATGATACGGTGTTCTTGTCAGTTTGTCGTATTTGCGATTACACACCGCAACTCACTTCTCTCTGCGTCTCCAGGATTCTCGGGCAAACGGGAGCAGGCAAAAGCACTGTAGGATAGGTCCCTTGTTGATTTGGTTTAAACTTGAGGGCTCCCTCATCTAGTTCGTGAATCACGCCGTTGGTCATGAAGCAGCGTCCGTTGGACATAATCTCAATGCACACACGACAACTATCACCCCATACATGTGTCCAGTCTATCCTGATCTCAACTCGGGTCGTGTCTTTCTAGTGGACACTCCCGGATTCAATGACACCTGGGACAGCGATCGAGCAATTGTCAAACGTATTCTTGACTGGCTCCAGAGCGCGTAAGTCATTTCCCCTACGTACAACAGAATCTTCAATAACTCACATATATGCCCTTGAATTATAGCTGTAAACCCAGAACACAATTCGGTGGAATCATCTACCTCTACGAAATCAGCCAGGCACGCGACAATCCTACTGCAACCTTCATGCATCCAACTAAGCTCTCAGAGCCTGAAGCCCCTAGATATGTGATCCTGGCAACTGTAAAGTGGAACGATTGCCGAGCAGATGTCGCTGAGCTTCGCGAGGCACAGCTCAAGAAATCATGGTCCATGTTGGTTGAACGTGGTTCGCAGATGGCGCGCTTCAACGACTCAACCGAGTCCGCGCGGCAGATTATCAAGATGTTCCCAAAGGATGCGCTATCTATCGAACGCATGCAGAAAGAGTTTCGTAGGATTCTTGGGACGTTGCCTGCTGAATCATCTGACAGCAAGGAAGGATTCATCTCGAGAGTCTTTGGCAGAATTTCTTGGGCAAGTATCTATTCCTCTGATTGTTAACATGTAACTAGGACATCTGACCAATCTCCAGTTGCGTTAGGAGATCTCAGTAGATGTAGATGACCTGACGCTTTTTTTACTGCAGTATCTGGCTTGTATGTTTTTTTGCTAATGTTCCTGACACCTCATTCGAGCTGATCATGGTATGATCTTCTTTGTTCTTCCTTTTTATAAGTTTCAAACTCGGATCTCTGGAGCATTAAAAGAAATTGCTGCGACTGAGTGCGGATCCTCAATGATCCCACCGATTCTCTAAGATCTGTTGAAGCAATTCGATATGTTTCCCTGACCAAGCAATTTTTGCTCTCTGTGCCGATCTGGGGCATATCTAGCTCTTGATCGAGAAGCCTTCGATGCCAGTACCACGCCGTTTCACTTCTGTTCCAGAGACCCCTCAAACGAGACATGGGATGGGAATATGCTGTGTATTCGCTCCGATACTGTCGCTTCAATTGAGGTATGAGCGTGCTCATGCCTCATGCCTTATGTCTCATGCAAGGATTCGACTATGTGACATGCAAAAGGAACAACGACCCGATCTATTTCGCCTCGTGTTCTCGTCAATCTCATCGATGGTACGACATGCCGCGTCCAAACATATACTATTTGTCATGGCATTTTGTCCGGGGGGCTGGCTCAACACGCCAGATATACTATACTACCTACTCCTATCACGATGCCCATGACTGTCGTCTTTGGAGATACAACATCGTGTTGATACTGTTCAGATACTTTATCCACATGACGAAGCGAACGAAAAAAGACTAAATCGTCCCATGAATCATCTTTCGTTCACTTGAATTACGTTCAAACTTCCACGCCTTATCATGATCGATTGAATGAAGATATCATTCAGTTGTCACGTCCAAACAGCCGCAATAACCTCTGTGGGATCTCGAGTCGACCCTTCACAGAGATTTCTTCGAGGACGGACCTAATCTGGTTATCATTTTCGAGTGCATGCTGAGTCGTAGCTGGGTCCCCGGCCCCGCTGCGTAGTATCGGAGTGGTTTCTTCGCGTGACTTGAGCAGCTCCAGGAGTGCATCAGAAAGGTATCGCACCGCTTCAGTATCTTGAAGAGACCTATTGATCTCACCCAGCTCCTTCTGTATCTGGAGAGGATACATCGCTTCCTTCGCAAGGAGAAAGTCGACAGTGTCCTGTGCCGCCATCTGATCAAGATTTCCCCGATGGACAGCAGATCCATTCTTAATCATGCCCTTCCAATATTCAGTCTTCAGTTCTCGCTCGCGTTTTTCTCCGACCGCCTTGTCGACTTGTTCCCACATAGTCGTAACCAAGACAACTTTACGTGACGCTGCCTGACCGCACAATTTTTCGAATACCTCAAAATTTCGCGCCGTAGAGCCCTGCCAACGCTTTGCACTTATGTCGTAGAGGTAGATCACGCCTGCCATTTTCATATGCGCGTCATACCTGGGTGTACCGTGAGTCGTCTTACAGGATCTGGATGAAGGGGTTCCTACGACTGAGCTAGCCATACGCCTATGCGTCTTAGAATTTCTCTATCACTCAAGACGGTGTCGTCAAAACCTGGTGTATCAACCATCACTATGCGATTGTTAGGGAATTGGGGATCATTATAGGTATATGCTTGAACGTGAGATGTGTAGGACTGAAGATTGTGACCGACGGGGGCTACTTGCTCGCCGAGCAATGTATTTATGAACTGAAGGATCTCATATATGTTCATTGGCCAGTGCCCCATTTTTTTGAAAGACGTACCGTACTCTTCCCGGCTCCCGTGGCGCCCATGATTCTGAACATAGTCTAGCAATAATGTCGAAAATAGACGATTCGACTTACGCAATTACAAGGTCCGATGGCTTTGGGTCTTTCAGGAATGTATCAACAGGCTTCACCTCTTTCTTCCACCTTGGTTTCTTCGACGACAATGCACTTAAGAAATTCATGAAAGTTGCAAAGAATGGAAATTGATTCGATGATGGTTCTGAGTGGTTTCCAGTAGGAGAGATTCTTACACAGCAGAAGTCTTCGTCACCAATAAGCGTTTATATGCACGCATAACACACGAGGTCAATGTCGCTTGAAGCTTTGAAAACTAGAATCCACGTGAGTAACCATGAGGGAACCACTCGTGTAACAAGCCACTGGCCACAAGAGATCGGACCGTGATGGCAGAGATGAAAGCTGGACAGATCATTTCAGAATTCTAGCCCTTGTGTCGGCAAAACAGAAAGCACGAGGCTACAATGCATCGACAACCTCTCACTGGGTGCAGGGAACAATGTTATTTTGCAAAATAATGTAAAAACACAGTAAAAATAATCCAATTTATGTCAAATTTTTTTTTGAATGTTTTTGTCAAAACCACAGAAAAAATATTGTAACCAAATTTAAAATGGTATTTCAATGGTATTTGCAATACAATTCAAATAGAAATAAAGAAAAAATTATCATGTTCATTCTGTGTCCTAAACAATGTCTTTATGATATTTTGGACCAGGAAATTGAAAGAATATTTCAATGTCAGGAAGAATACTTTGGCAAGAAAAAGGGAAAAAGAATTGAATCAAATCTACAGATATTTCTTGAATATATTTTCAAATGTTTTTAATATATTTTTGCATTGTCATTTTCAAAGACAACATAATAATGATTCTTAAATTAACCTCATATATATTCCTGATTGAATGGAAAAGTGGAAAAATGGGAGAATGAAAAAGTGGGGAGAATGAAAAAGTGGGGAGAATGAAAAAGTGGGGAGAATGAAAAAGTGGGGAGAATGAAAAAGTGGAAGAATGGGAAAATGGAAAAGTGGAAGAATGGGAGAATGGAAAAGTGGAAAAATGGGAGAATGGAAAAATGGAAAAATGGGAGAATGGAAAAGTGGAACAATGGAAAAGTGGAAAAATGGGAGAATGGAAAAATGAAGAACACAGATCAGTGCCTTCAGGCAGATGCTCCATTGCTGGCAGCCATAACTTTTTACTCAGAAAATAGAGACAAAGAAATGTGTTATGCCATTGAAAATGTCTTTTTCACCAGCAGTACTTATAGTGAATATAAATCCAAGCCCAGACAGCTTCCTTACTCATCAAATTCTATTTGATTTCTTTTCACATATTTTAGAATAAAGTACTGTATCATCACATTTCATTTCTTTTCAAATTTTCTCTATTAAAATATTCAAAAAAAATTGTGACAGATTAGTCACAATACTTTTCTGTTGTTCCATTGTAGAATATTGTGAAAGGATGCCAAGAACAATCAAATCATTGGCCTTGATTGTTATTATGTTGTCTTTGAAAATGACAATGCAAAAATATATTAAAAACATTTGAAAATATATTCAAGAAATATCTGTAGATTTGATTCAATTCTTTTTCCCTTTTTCTTGCCAAAGTATTCTTCCTGACATTGAAATATTCTTTCAATTTCCTGGTCCGAAATATCATAAAGACATTGTTTAGGACACAGAATGAACATGATAATTTTTTCTTTATTTCTATTTGAATTGTATTGCAAATACCATTGAAATACCATTTTAAATTTGGTTACAATATTTTTTCTGTGGTTTTGACAAAAACATTCAAAAAAAAATTTGACATAAATTGGATTATTTTTACTGTGTTTTTACATTATTTTGCAAAATAACATTGTTCCCTGCACCCAGTGTCTTCTAAACATTTTTCACATGAAATGGTCTCCATACTCTGTTGTCTCCTACTTCTGACTCTAATGTTAATAGGGGATTCCAAATAGCGAATTTCTGGAACACTATAAATTGTCAATGAAGTAGATGATGAATAGGAGTGTGATACACTCTGAAAAGGCCTTGGAAATATTGATAAATGATGCCAAACCTTTTAAAATAAGTTGTGTTGGCAGAAACATGAGTGCCTGTTCTTCAAATTGTGCCTGTCTATGCCCAATCAATTTTGCAAAATTGTTTAAAAGGTTTGAGAATGCTGCTTAAGTCTGAATCTGAGAGGGTACATAAACTATGTTCTTATAAACTCTGTAGTATTCTCAAAGAATCATTGTGATAGCCACTGGATGTGTCATGATATGCACATGACCACTGAGCCACAGTAATAGGTAATACTTATAGATATGTTTTTCTTAGTTCTATTCATCTTATTAAATAGGTATGTTTAACACTATAATTACATTATCATAATAAATCTCATTAAACAGTCTCATTGTGGCACCACCTTGCAAATTACAAACAACAATCTTACACTTGAATAGAACTTCAAATCTTTTTTGTTTGGCCTCATATCTTTCAGCATCCTGGATGATGACCTGAGCCTCATGGAGGAATGGCTCATGAAGATGGTGTTCCAAGCCCTCCAGGGCAAGCTGTCAGTGCAGATGCAGGCTATGGTACAGCTCCAGGCTAGCATGGGTGAAGTTCAGAGTGGTTTGGAGGTGTTGGCAAGCTGAGTCACTAAATTGGAATGTGGTAGCCAAGAAACTAGGGCAAGACCTGATATTAGCCCTTCAGAGAAGTATGATGAAGCCTTGAGACAGCTTCACTGCTGGTAACTAATACTTTCTCCTTGGGAAATAGGAAAAAAGAAATGTGTTATGCCATTTTTTATGCATATATTGTTTTAAGGGAAGAGGGCATTTTCCATTGTCTTATATCTTTTTCTCTTGGGAATAGGTGCACAAGAAATGATATGATACATTTCTTTTTCTCTATTTTTTGATGAAAAAGTATTAGCTGCCAGCAATGCTTGCAGATCAGTTCATTAGTCAGGTTGAGGCTGCTGCTGAATTTGAGTGATTTTGGGATAAATAGTAGAAGATCTTGTGGGTACAGTTCTACTTCAGCAGGTCAGCTCTTGCATGGTTGCACATTATTATTATAGGTGTCAAGGATTCTGTGCTGAATTTAAGATGTTTTATCTGGATAGCATGGCTTGATAACTTTTGCACAGCATTCAGACTGCATGACCTAGTTTAGGACATGCTTACCCATATCATGATACTGCAGCAGGGTTAGAAGTTTATTATGAATTATTGCATGGCCTTCTTTGAGCTTAGGGGGAAGCTTGGTCTGGCAGATGCAAACATTGAGTACATTAAGGAGTATTTCTAGAAAGGGCTGAGTAGTGCAGTAATGGAGGCTCTTATGAATTCAGACTTCTCAATTGTGAAAGAGGCTTGAGACATCTTGTTGCATAGGAAGAGCCAGCTTGTAGACATGGTTGCCTAGCAGAAGAAGCAGTGGCAGGGCTCTGGTATGCCTAAGGTTTCACAAGTGATGGCAATATTGGCTATGCTGGCTGCATGTGTAGCACTACTTCCTATGTCAAAGGATTCACACATTATGAATATTAATAAGGCAAGTTGTGCATTAACCAGGAAGTATTTCAAGTGTGGCAACACTGAACATTTCATGGTGGATTGGCTGTCATGGATGGGGAACATTTAAGTGGTGGTATAAAATATTCAAATAAAATTTTGAAATCGATTAGATTATTTTTACTCTGTTTTTACATTGTTTTGCAAAAGAGCATCCCAGTGCTTGACATAGACTACTATTGTTACTTACTTATATAAACACAGACGTATACAACACTACACCCTCAGTCAATTAACGTTCAACTGAGGGCATTCTTACACCACGCTTTCCGCATTTGTTAACGTAACTTTTGACATCTGTCATGTGGTCATACCCTCTGTCAATTTACATTGAACTGATAAATTTACTTGTTATCTGTCAAGTGTTTGAAGCGAGAGTTCTAACGAGGCCAAAAAACATGAATGTTCAATGATCAGGGTCCACCTGATGTGTTTGCAGGGGCACTAACCAAGATGAGTGGTGCACATGTAGAGATTTCCCCCCTGTTACCGATTAAAAATCTTCATCATCCATTCATCCGTCTCTCTAAGACCCGGGCTTTAACTCTCCATGACAAGTAGTATGTTCTCCAGATCTGTTTTTTCCAGCTCACACCCCACGACACCAAAAAACCACATGAAGAGAGTTCTACCTCAAAAAGCTACAAACTACGCACATTAAAAAGTAGACTATCAGTTAAAGTACTAGGAGTAGTGCACGAGCCAGGCCCTACCCCCGCCTCTTAGCCCTGTATAGCGGCTTGCCGGCGGCATAAATAGAAACCATTCATTCCAGATCTGTTGTAGGATAGACTAAACAAGGTTTTGCCACAGCGGAACAGTCAGAATGGATCCAGATTTCAGGGCAGCGCACAAGGGAAAAGGTTTAAAGGGAGACGATTTTCACCTGCATTGTCACTGAATACCAATACAATGTTCGCTCGTTTTGCTACTGTCATCTTCATCCTCTTTGCTCTCCCTTCCATCATTGCTGCTCCCACCAGTGGTCCATCTGAGAGTTGCATCACTGGCTCCGCGGAATGCTGCAGCGGCGCTACAATTGTGAGGATACTGCATACATGTTGATGTCTTTTTCTCTGACTTGAATCATGCATAGGTTGACAACCGCGTGCGCCTGTGTGAACTTATCCCCTTGCTCAACTAGTCCCCAGTTTGAGGCCGGAATTGACGAAACATAGCACAAATGGAATAGTGCCCTCAAACATGGGCTTTTGTTATGCATGGCAGCAGTTCTATTTGGATTACTTGTATTCGATCTAGCAAATGATTACATTCGCCGTCCTTCATCTACTCAATATAGCTGACAGGGGTAAGTTAGTCCTAATCCCTCAGCTCAATATACGAATGACAGAGGGTGCTATATGCTTGTATATATATATATATACGTACTGATAACAAGAGTGGCATCAGGACCGTGTCAGGGCCACTGTAATAAGAGCGAATTCTGTGATGAGTAGAAAGGGACGATGGGTATCGATGAAGAGACCGATGAATGGGTATGTCGTGCGCTTACTTGAGCTACCGACATAGGAACCTACCATCTCTTCAGTTTATTGTTATTTCTTAATCTCTTGTAGGACCACACAACTGTGTCATCGTCTACCTTAGATGTTGGAATCTGAACCTATATATATATATATATAGACTTCGTAAGTTGCTTATGCCTAGTACAGTAAGTATTCGTCATATGTCCAAGTTGATAATTATTGTTGGAACAGACTCTCCGCTGTCGTAGGGAAAAGGTTCACCCACGTAGAACAAGAATAGTGGTCGAATGAGGGCGACGGAGACCGAAATGTAAATCGAAGTTAGGAGGATTAATGACGTGATTTGGGACGGACGAGACTACGAGTCGGACGAGAACACGAGATAAAGTACGAGACGGACAAAGCCTCGAGACGGACGAGACTATGAGACAAACGAGACCACGAGACAGATGAGACCCCAAGAGAGCTTAGACGTGACAAGACAAGCCTTATAGTAAGCCACGACACTGAATTAGGTGCTGGAATGAGATTTCCAAAATTACAAGACAAACGTAGTGAAATCGAGTGACGGTTTCTTTAGGCGATTAGAACGGATGAATGTCCTCCAAGTAAAGAAAAAGTTCTCCTTCTATGAGGTGTCGTACCTACTCTTTTTACATGCCTTATATATGATTTTCTGTTGTCTTTTGTAATATCACTTCATCCCGCCCATTTCCTATTTAGACCAAACCGACCATCAATCGGTTTCAGAATCCCGAACTTCTTTTTGATCCCGCCTCTTCATCGCGCTTTTGTTTGATCCACACCATTTTTCTTCCATTCTTATCTTGATCGTTCCCCACCTCCACACGATCTGGTCCCTCTCCTCCGAGATAAGGTTCATGTTTTTCGTCCCTTCGCATATCTCCCAATTTCTCTATCTCCCTTCTCATTCCGTTTCCTTCCCTTATCCAAGCTTCCATCTTATCTTACGGTTTGTTCGTTATTTCCTCCTCATTTCCTACAGTATCCCTCTTCTCCCTACCACACTGCTATGGTGGCGGTGTCTTAGTTACTTCCCGGCTAATTAAGTCGTGTAGAGATCGATCTTGTAGTACAAAGTAAAGTAAGTTATCCTCAGTCTTTGGGACAAGAACCCTATTCAACATGTAGTATATGAAGTAAAGTAAGTTATCTAAAGGTTGTAAGTAAATCGACAAAAACTTAGAATAGAAGTAAATAAGTACCCTAAGTCTTTGGGAGATTTGGAGAATAACTGAGGGATTACGTCTGGCGTCTTGCCTCTGCCTCCATGCGGTGTTTAATTTCTATCCTGCATTTTTCGCAAATTCAATTCTTAACTCCATATTTGATTTCATTGTAGGGGCCTGTACTGAATCGATGTTCCATCACAATGCACCTCAAGATATGGTTCAAGCTTGAAACTGTCCCAGACTGCATGGCAGATAAAACAACAGTCACATAGCATAAAAATATGAAAATACCATGAGAAGTGCCCTCATGCACAGCAATTCTCAATAGCAAAGTGAAGCAAATTTAAATGGCATTTTTATATATCTACTTCCCCAGATCCAAAGAGACAGCATAATTCAAACCATTCCTGTTTCCCTGTTCTGCTGCACATCACACATCTTCTTCGAATTTTGCTCACCAACCAAATCCTACCACAATTAATAGTTCTCTGAAAACCAAAAAAAAAACACACCTTCCATAATCCCTTCACAACTCCCCATACTCCTTCCCATGCCTCCCAAACTGGAAATATAACAACAACACCACAAGATGCAAATGCCCATGCAATTCCAATGCCAACCCATGCACCAAACCCATGCACACCATATACAGTCTGTGCAAAGAAAAGTGGGAGGGGAATGAGAATGAGGGTTATTATTAGCTGTATATTGCAAGGTTAATAATAATCATTTAAGGCATGAAAGTTGGAGAAAGAGAAAGGAAGGGGACGCACAACAGCAAGGGAGGAGTAGAGGGCAAATCTGAATGCTTTGTCTAGTAGGATAGGGTCAAGGTCAGCATCATTGGTTAAACCAAGGTTGCTGGTCTTGATAGATGAGACATCAGCAGAAAAAGATTTCTCCTTATCTTTGACATTGACACTTCCTTCAAAATTATCATTTGTCTGAGAGTTGTGACGAGTCCAGTGGGGTGCATTGATTGCACGTGTCACAGAAAAATCAAAGTTTTCTGGAAACTACAGAAAATAATGATGCATTCAGTTAACTAACCATAGGATTGCATGCATACGCACAAAATATGACCACACCAGCACAACAATTGCACCTACACAAATTGATGCCACATTCCCTGCCAACATCTCCAGATCCCCTCCTGTAGTCTGTAATCCAGCATAGTATTACATTGCATTACTCTCTTTGAGGGGAGAATGACAGAATCCACTCACAACAACATTGATGACACCAGCATTCAGTCCCGCTGTCGTCCCAAGCCACGCAACAAGCCCCGCAACAAACCCCATGACTGCACCAGCTATACACCCAGTCTTATTTGCCTTGCGCCAGGTTGTACATAGTGCGATGGGGACAACAGAGGAGCCAAGCACCACACCCATGAATGTCTGTGAGTGAGAGGTTTGTCAGAGGGGAAAATGGGAACAGAAAGGAGTGTACGCACATAGAGCCAACCCATAGATACACCAATATAGAAGAAGATAAGGCCTGCAAAGCTCATGATTAGGGCATAGATTGCAACCTTTAGATTTTGTTAACAGTAATTGTGTAAGAGTTGGAAAGACGCACCATATAATGCGAGACACGTAAGATCTGTTTCTCGCTTGCAACTGGGTTGATGTATCTCTAGACAACATCCACTTTTTAAATGCATACAAGACATAGAAGATTGCTCCAACTCACCTTATATACATCGTACGTCAAAATTGACGAGACCGCAATGAGCTCAGCAGACGTGGCAGATGTTACTGCTAAAAACAGCAAAACAAGCATGGCAGCTGCACCTGGCTGACCAAAGAGTGCTGCAGCCGCAGAAGGTGCTGGAAGACCTGCTGAGACATCGGCGGGTGTGAGGGTGCGCATTGCAGGGTCATTCATTCCGCGCAGTGCAACAGCTGCGAGGCCAAGTGTTGTAGCAAACGTGAATGGAACAGCGAACCACGCAAGCCCACCAAGGAGGTACGCCTTTACACAGGTTGCAGGTCGACTGGCAATTGCACGCTGCCAGTATGCCTGGTCATTAAAAACAGTTGCAAAGTTACCCACAATGTTTATGACACCAAAAATAAGCCCATTTTTAGAGCGCATGGTGAGATAGGAGCCGTCTTTATTACCTGCGACCGGGAAAATGCGCGATGCGGTAGTGAGGAGGGTATGCATTGCGGAGATGCTCCCAATTTTGGGAGATGTGGCATAAACTGCAAATGTGAATATGAGGATGATTGTAAGGAGTACAGTGGTGTGTGTGCTGTGAGAATAATGAGAATGGCACATATAAAGAAATGAAGGCGTACAAATCACAGAGGAGGGTAGCGCGCATGCCACCAGCGATGACATAGATTGCAACACCAAGTGGAATTAAAAAAATTGCCTGTAATGGGGTTGTTGAACAGGAAAAGAGAAAAGAGAAAGGTGACTTACGGCAATAGTGTTCATGCCTGTGAGATCAGTGACCGTTGCAGAGCCACCAAGGATGAGCATGGATGATACGATCATATTTGTTGCGAGGCTGGTGCAAAGTCAGTGCAATGTCGAGTTCGGTGAAAATAAACATACCCAAAGAACAAAAAGACACAGTGAGCCAGCGTTCCCCATCGTTTACCAACAATTTCGAGCCATGTATGGGCGTTTGGAGCGTTGAGTTTAAGTTTAGCCGCGAGCTTAAGAAGATGAGTAACACATTGGTTGAAAATCGACCTTTGTATGCACACCTGAGCAAAGAGCAAAATTTGTACCATCGCACCAGCACCATACCACCATGGTCCTGAAATCCCATACTTGTACGCCACCGCGCTCGACTGAAGCTACACGTATACAGTTCCATTGAATTATATTGATGAGTGTAGCTATATACTCACCAACGACGCAGCCCACGTCCACGCTGACACGATACCGCTAGCAATAAGACCGGGTTTGATGCTCCTCGAAGCGCTGCTGAACTCTTCTGAGTTTGAGGGACTATATGCGGTGTATCGTCTTTGGAGGGCGGTCAGGCCTAGCATCAGTGCGCTGAAGAAAAGACCAATGCCTATATGTACAATCAACATTAGTTTGTAGCATAGTAGGTTTAGATGAGAATATCAACCAATGACTAGTCGCAGGGAGGTGAGTACAGGAAACAATGGTGGAGGCAGAACGTACCGACGCCATACCCCGCACCCTGAGGGAGCACAGGCGAAGCAGTTGAAGACATCTAGGAATCCAGAGAAAATAACAAGAGCCAAAATCATCTTTTAATATGATAAGCCTCGGCTTATGATAACCTTCCGCGGCCAAACCGTGAGAGTAGATAAGAGGCATAGTTGGACGTGTGTGATAAGAATGTGATCAGGACTTTGAGGGCCGTAATACATGGTTTATCCATGTCGCAATTAGTTATGCCTGCAGGAGCGAGTCCGATGGAACTTGCATTGTCGTCCCCAAGGTCGGTATCAACGTGTCATGAAAGCCTGCGGCCCAGCCGGTTATGGGCGCTAGCTAGTCACGATTAGATGACATGCACCATCAAATGTAACATGTAACTATCCGTCCAGCCTCTGACATAAGCAAAAGCTTCGCAATTCCAGCCAACATCATTAGGCTTGATTTGACGTCCTTTAAGTATCACAGTATTTTGTTTGGGAAAGGATGATCTCGTTTCTGCGAGGAGGGTTTCTTGGTCAAATCAAAAGGGCAGATTCAATAGTAAATGCGGAGGAAACGTCTGACATCGTGCGTGTCTGGTCGTGATAAGCACTTTTTATATATAATCATATCGAACTTCAAGACCTATCTATGTGTTGTATCGAGTGCTACCATAGTAATACGTGTGAGCAATAAAAATAAGTATTAACTCAGAAGCGACCACAAGTAATGGTAAGCGACTGAGGGTGTGTAGGGATGAAAAATTGTAGTATTAGTAAGTAAAAATATAAATAAGGAAATATGATCGAGGCAATGTAGAGGGATACGGAGACCTATCCCAACACTCCCCCTGGATTCGTAGCCCCGAGTTGAGTCGTTTAAGACATGTATGACATACCCATATCAACTATGAGTTTTTCGAGTTGAGGGCGCGGCAGCGCTTTTGTGAAGAGATCGGCAATGTTATCTTCGGAGGGAATTGGTTCCACGTATATATCCTTGTGTCTGACTGCTTCGCGAATCCAGTGAACCTTCACATCGAGGTGGTGTTTAACCTTGCTATGACCACTAGTATTTTTTGTGAGTGCAATAGCAGTGTTACTGTCACATCGAATGGTTAAGGGTCGATCTACTCGGATATTGACTTCTGCAAGCCAAGAGAACATCCACATAGCTTGTTTACCCGCCTCAAATACACTGATATATTCGGCCTGACCAGTTGAAGTACTAACGCAATCCTGAGTTTTGGCTTTCCAGCTAACTGGTCCCCCAGCCATTGTGAAAACATATCCAGCTGAAGACTTCCGGGTATCTGGGTCGTCAGCATATGATGAGTCTGAGAATCCATACAGTTTGATATCCCCATTCCTTCAATATGTTATAACAAGGTTTTTCATGGTCTTAAGATATGATAGGGTGTGTTGGACAAGATGCCAATGAACTGGACAAGGGTCTTTGGCATATGGCATTAATACCATTACTGCAAATGCAATATCAGGACGAGTCCCATTTGCAATGTGGTTCAGCATTCCTACAGCCTTATGGTAAAGCTTATCCTTCATGAAGAAGGCATCTTTGGCTGGTATTGGTTTAGGCTGAGAGTCTGTGAGGTTAACATTGGTGGGGAGCAGCATATACTTTGGTTTGGCATCTTCCATTCCAAAGGTCAAAACAGCCTTTTCAATGAGTTGCTTTTGATGGATCGTGATATTCCCAGTATTGTCATTTGCAATTATGGATATTCCAAGGACTTTGTCTGGTTTTCCCATATTGGTGATTTTGTATACCCCTCCCAATTCCTTCTTGATGGCATTCATGACTGCATTGGACATTGCACCCATGAGGACATCATCAGTATATATAGATGATATAATATATCCTCCATCCAGCATCCATTTGATCCTGATGCATATGTCGGCATGAGATTGGCAGTGACCTTGTTTGATGTATGTATTATTGAGTTTGTGAAACCAGTTATTTCCTCCATCGTTTGTTCTGTAGATTGTATAATTCATCTTCAAGACTGTGTTGACATTATCAACTCTATAATGGTCTTCGAAGCCTTCATGTATTTCAAGGTAGTTCTCTCCTTGGGGTTTTGCATTGAGGTAAGCACTGACAAAGTCAATTAGCCTGAGTTTCAGTCCTTGAGAAGCAATTATAGCCAATAGGATCCTGACAGATTTGTATTTCATAACAACTGTGAAGGATTCTTCATAGTGTTCCCCTAACTTTTGGGTGAAACCTTTTACTACACTTTGTGCTTGTCGTCTAATGAGAAATCCATTTCCATCTACCTTTAGGTCAAACACCCATTTGGGTTTTATAGTGTTGACTCCTTTAGGGCAAGGAACTGGTGTGACAACTCCTCAATCATCCCATCAGGCTATTTCTGCTTCCATTGCAGGTTTTCAGAGGTGGCATCTTGTCTTATCATCTGCTTCAGCAAAGTTCATGGGAACAAATTGGTTCTGGGGTTTAGGAGGTAGTCCTACAGAGAAAGTGGCTGGAGTCTCAGGGACATTGGTGTAGTGGCTATGCCCTTCATCATCATTACTTAGGGTATTAATGTCAGACAAATTTCCCTCTAATCCAGTACCAGCTAGGATTTTCTCAAGTAATTGCATTGACTTCCTTGATGCAGGAGGGTACATGATACAGGGTCATGATTTTTTTGGAGCAGAAAGTGGTTCAATTATGGGTGTAGTCTCATTTACTGGAGTTTTTGGCAGTTCAGGTAAAGTCACAGTTGGTCTATCTATAATGATCTCATCGATTTAGTCACTCATTTGTGAGGAGGCTGGGTTGATAAGGAAATTATAGTTCTTTGATTCATTATCATTTCTGGTTATGTTGTACTCCCCCTCAGTTGTGAGTGAATGTTGACTAAATCCTTCCTCAAAATGAACATCTCATGATCAAATAACTTCACCAGTTTTAGATATCAGTACTCAATATGAACCACAGCCTTAAATGCCAATTAACCAACCCTTAATGGCACATTCAGTTAATTTGCCTCCACTTTGTTCCTTTGGTATATGTACATATGTGATTGAGCCCCAAACACATAAGTGACCAATGTCTTGGCATTCACTGGTTCACTTCTCCTCAGGTATGATCCTAGGATGACAGCTGGATAGCAGGTGATTTTTGACATAATCCACAAACTCCCAAGCTTCAGCCCACCATTTTGGAGGTAATCTTGCATCAAGTAACATGGCTTAGACAGCACCAGTTGTAATTAATCCCTATAGATCTTTCAATAGTACCATTCAACACAGACAAGTATGGAACAGTAGGATCAAAAATAAGGCCCTCCTCATGAAAATAGTCCTTCCATAATGCACTATGGAATTCAGGGGCATTATCAATATGAATAAAGACCATTATATGGCCAGTAATTCTCTCTGACTCTACCTTATATGTTCTAAAGGCTTGAAAGACAGTCTCTGCAAGTCAGTTTTGGAGGAAGAAAGTACATCAATGTGAAGAACCTCTGTCATGGAATTTCATGGCATACACAGCACTGCCAGCAGATTTGACCTGTGTTGGACCCCATAAATCTATATTTGTTGATCATAGAACTATGGTCTCAGGAGTTGGGCTACCATCAAATGGCCTTCATTTCATGTTTGCAATTATGCAGTTCTTGCATTGGCCAGTGGTGGTCTCATTTTTTATGACAAGACCATCAACCAGTTTTGATGCCTGCATGATGCATTTAATGCCAAAATGGGAGAAATATTAATGCCAAGTGGTGATGTTGACCAGACTTTGAAGAGAGTGTGCTGTGAGGGCTGCTGGAATAGGTACAATGAATGATCCAGAGATCAAATACATTCTGTTTCTCAGTTTCCCTGTAAATACCTCAGCTTTGTTGTGGAAAAACCAGACTGGTCACCAAAGACCATGTGCCAGCCAGCAAGGTCAAGTTTACTGATTGAGATAAGGTTTGCCATTACATATTACATCAGGGGTGTGGAGTGCATCTCTAAACATCAAGATGTGTTTCCTACCACCATTGATGACCCTAATCATGACATTCCCTATCCCAAGGATTGTGAAACTTGTACCTTCTTTTGACAACTGCCTGACTAGCTTAGCAACTGGTTTGTAGTTGATAAATACTTAGCAATTTTTGAAAAAATGCATTGTACAACCAGAGTCTGCAAATGAGCAAGATGAATTAGGAGGTACACCACCAGCTGCAAGTGCAGCACATTTCAAGGATAGTTCATTTTCCTCATATACTGTCTCCAGGATATTAGTAAATGATGCTGATAGTGCAAAGTGGCCTCCAGATATTACTGCACCATCAGTGGTAGTTGATATAAAGGTTGCTGCTGGAGGCAATACAGTCCATTTTCCCTTCCACCAAGTTGGGTATTGGCCTTGCTTTCCACCACCCTCTTGGAAACAGTTGAATTGAACATAACCAGTTTTTTTGCAGTTTGAACATTTCTTGTCTGAATTGCTCATCTTTTTGGATAGCCCATTGACTTGGGCTTGTAATGCCTGGATTGTAGCTTCAAGGGCTTTTACAGTATTGGCAGTCATCAATGTGGGTATGCCTGACCTGATTGATCTGTTCACAATATGCTCGCCATGTGTAGTCAGGGTCTGAATAACTTTGATCAGGTCAGTTTCTCCATATAATGTGAATACAATAGGGTCCCAGGTTTCAGGAAATGAGTCCAGCAACTTGACAATGAATCATTCATCAGTGATATCTGCACCTGCATCATTTGCTGCCTTCTGCATTGTCTTCATTCTTTCAATATGACCCCCTTCCCCAGCTACTTTACTTCCATTGACATATTTGCAATCTGCCAGCTCTCTCTCCCTCATGTTGCACAATCTCTGGCTTCCAACCCCATATTGCTTGTTCAGGAATGCCCATGCCTCATGTGAGGTTCCATCAGGGTTGACGCCTGATCCTGCAATGTCAGACAGATTGATCAGAATCAACGACAAAGCAACACTCTTGCGGAGTTCATATTCAAGCTTGTTTGGTGTCCACGAGTGTACAGGAGTTTGTTGTGGTGTTAAAGAAGGAGTTCTCAATGTTTCAGTAAATGCTTCGGCATTATCCTTTTTGGGTTTTAGAGACTCTGGTGCAAGAATTTTATCTTCCCAGTAGTTAAGTAGTCCTCGGGGTTTTCCATGGGCAATCATATTAATTTTCCAGCTAGCATAGTTCTCATGACCTTTACATTTTTATTCTTCAGGCAACAAGAATGGTAGAAGCATTGAGCTAGTGCTTGACATTGGGAAAAGTTTCTTGAGTTGTAGGGTTCTTTAGTAGTCACAGATTTATTGATTGGAAGGGACGGGGCCCATAACCTGTTAACAATAAAAATAAGTATTAACTAGGTAGAAGTTAGTAAGTGAGTTGGGGATTTAATATAAGTATATACACACCTCAGAAGCGACCACAAGTAATGGTAAGCGACTGAGGTGTGTAGGGATGAAAAATTGTAGTATTAGTAAGTAAAAATATAAATAAGGAAATATGATCGAGGCAATGTAGAGGGATATGGAGACCTATCCCAACAATACGCTCATGTTGCGAGTTTGCATCTATGAATTCAGTCCAAGCTTCCACAAGGTAACATCGATTCGTGACGAGATAAATGAATTATTATAGTTGATTTGTAATATTTTCTGCAAAAAGGCTTTTTCGAGTGCAAAGTACAGTCAAACGCACCGTGTCTTTCGCAGTCTCCATCGTCTCCCTCTGCCCTCTCAGCGTCCTTAACATATCCGCTCCCTGATCCTATACCTCCAGACCTCCAGCGCAATCCGTTGCGTGTCCCCTCAGCCGCCGACTGCTTGTTGTGTCCCCATCAGCAGCCGCACCCAATCGCCCTGCCCGCCTTACGGGTCGGCGTCCAGGCTCACGCCGCTCCGCGCATGGAGGTCTGACCGTACCTGCTGCCCGTGCACGTCCACTCGTACCTTAATAGTCCCTCGTAGTTAGCTTGAGTCTCAGCTTCTCTTTTGGGGGGTCGGCTTGAGAACTTCCTTGGACTCAGAAATAAAGCTTTTCTCATGCAAAACACCACCCCGACATAGATTCAACTGTCTCCTCAAAACCACATTACTCGCACTAACAAGTGCCCGGATTAAAGTGTCAAACAAACCTGTTATACAATTTCCAATGTACCAATTTCTCATGGAAAAAGTCTTTGAACATGCCTTTGTTCATTAAAAATCAGTAAAGTACAAATGACTATGGTAGCACTGAAGCACATTTTCTCCCTCTACCATGTTTGGTCCCAAGTGGCTTTGCCACCAACCCACAGAGTTGATTGTCAGTATTTTTAGTTCTTCTCGCTATGCCAACCAGTCTACTGGAGTTTAATTCATCTTTCATACTGAAGATGTCGCAAATTCCTATTGTAAACTCTGCATATTGTCAAGGTTGGTGCAGGCTCATTTTACCCAAGCTACAGCTAACTTCTAATAAAGCAAGTACACCATCTTCCAAATCCAATCAATCTAATCCTGGAAGTTCAAGTTGAATTCTGAATGTTGAAGGGTGATATATGATATAAGTAAGTTCCTCAGTTTCTGTGTAATTGACATGATTGCGTGCATACCTATATTATATCAGTAAGTTCTGCATGACATTGTCAGTACAAGTCTCAAGTGTTAGTAAGTAGCATAAACTCACACAGAGAATAGTCTCTGTGTGATTTATTGAGGGTGCTTGTGTCCATGTCAGGTATATATATATAATTCTGTCCATTGTCTCTTTGTATCGACCCTTGATATGCCTTTTGTTCCACTGCTAGGGCCAGAACATGTTTCCCTTGGAGAACCCCAAAATGTAAGCAAAGGAACAAATGACAGTTTTCTTTGACCCCTTTTCCATTAATTTCCATACTTTTACTACAAGAGGCTGTCTATGTTTTTCTTGTCAAGAAATGAGACGGAAGTAGCACTTTCTTTGTTATTTATTCCAAGGAAAACATGTTTGGGCTCCAGCAGTATTTATGTCCTGTGCGCACTTCCATATTCTGCACTTACGGTGTTGTCACATAGATCGCGACACTAAACTCCAACGCAGCAAGAATACCAAATACATACTCCTAATCGCGTAACACACCAGGCACGGGACACAGTCCCGCGTGCACATGTGCGCAACAACTCCTCCATTGTGCATGTGAATCAACGACACCGGCGGGGATCAGAAGCACCGGACCAAAAATGATAAATGATAAACGTTCGATAAACGAGAATGAAAGAACGGCCTGTCGCCCTGTCCGCGTCGCGCTTAGAGTAGGGGTACATGTGCATATAACTACTTTAAAACTATTTTCCATTTCCTGTGGCTTCCGGAAGAAGAAGAAGAAGAAGAAGTGCTGTTATCACGAAAGGTCCACGAGTGTGTCGAGGGGGGCCCGAGGGTCGGCGGCCGGCTACACATGATTCCACTGGACTACGTAGAAATCCAACCTCAGGGCTTTGGGTTTCGTGGGTTTTCAAGCTTGTAGGGATGATCATGATCGGCCTGTGGGCCCATGTGGGCGTGATCGAGCCCCGAACCCAGAGGAAGGTCATCCCGCGCGCCATTACATACGCGTCGACCGCCGCCGACCACGCATACGAATCCAACAGCCAGCGGAGGCTACCAATGAAGATAATCACGACGTTTCATGGATGTTATCGACTTCGACTTTCCGTGATGAGAAGAAAAATTTTTTACCTATATCAATAGATGCCCTCGTCGACCCTCAGCCTCAGCTGTGGATTTTTCTCATGTATATGTGTGCCTAAATACATACATGTGCACGTCCATGATCGGCCTGTGGGCGCGTGTAGGCATTGATCGAGCGCCGGGGTTATAATTTTATGAAGGTATGTATGTGTGGTATGTATTGCGTGGGGTACTAACTACGTAGCTCAATCGACGAGACAACCAGTGCAGCGGCAGTGCCCGAAATGAGGCGAGGACGGGGGCGAGGACGAGGGCGAGTGGCGGGTGAAACGGAACTAACTTTGGGATTTTCCCCCTCGTTCCCATCATCCCAGGGGCCTGGGGCGATGAAATGGAATAGAACTGATTGATCCCTCAAGCGCCAAGCGCCAACACATACCTGCGTGGTAAAAACATTCCAACACCAAACAAGGCAAGTCGAAAGGGTATAAATAAATAAGTAGGTATGTACGAGTAGGATATGTATGGTGCATAGCAGAGATACATTGCAGAGGTATCGGTCACCTTACCGACGAACCAACGACTACATACCAACTCGACAGTCCTTCTTTTGCGCTGTGCAGATCCGGGGTTCAGTAAGCTCAACCTTCAAGGGGGGGGGGAGATTAATTTTGAAAATCAGTCTATCAATCACGATTGTGATGGTGATGGGATGGGGGTGCGTGATATGATATGATATGATGAGTGGCGGGGGAAGATGGGGAAGATTGAGTGGACTCCGATGTTTTATTTTTGTGGTCCTCGAGGATGTATTATCCGGAAGAGTGATGAAAGGAAAGGCTAGAGAGAGGCGAAAGACCATGGGTAAGTAATTACATACCGTAGCTCACTGATAGCGGCAGTCGAATATACGCTGAGCAAAAATGGAATCGGTGAAGCATAATTTTGCTCGGGAGAGGGAATATCATGGATGTGATGGTAATCGCCAAGGCCAAATCTCAGAATCAATCATGATATGATATGAAAATATGATTGCATTTTTTCGCAAAGCTGCACTTTGTGCGTACATACAGACCCGACCAGAGTAAGGAGAGTGTAGAGTAAAAGGACCTGTATACCATCCATCCAGGAGGAATAAGAGGAAGAGGGGCATGGGTATGGGCAAGGGGTACTATATAAAGATAACAAAAGCTCTAGACGAACCAAGCGACGAAGGAAGGCGAAGAACGTGACGGGAAGAGAAGCGCGATGCTGGGCAACAGGGACTAGAGCGCGAAGGCTGCGAGACCAACGGCTGCGAGACCTGCGAGGGCGTTGGCGGAGCCGCGGTGTATGGCAGCTGCGTTGGAGGACGTAGCGGAGGCAGGTGCAGACGTGGACGCGGACGCGGCAGGAGGGCTGCTGTGAGGGAAATCAGTGAGAGATAATGAAGGAGGGGAAAGGGCACGAACGAGGATGCGGGAGTGGAAGAGGAAGCGGGAGCGTGAGCGGAGGAGGAAGCCGGCGCAGTGGTGGCCGGGTGTATTTGGCTAGTGAGGGTGACGCCCTGGAATACGGTTAGAAAATGGAGAGAAGAGGGAAGAGGGAATAACGGACGACAGAGGCACAGATCTGGCGGGCGACAGAGAGAGCAGTGTCAAGCTCACTACCGGAGCAAGCAGACTCTATGCACGATGTGGATTTGGTGACGAATGTGTCTGACTTGCAGAGGCAGACGTTATCTGTGGGGCTGCATCCGCCGAGGTCGACGTTGGGTCCCATGATACAGCTGGATGCGCATGCTGGGGGAGATGAGTTTGTGTGCCAGAAGGAGGGCGCGTGACGTACAAGGAATTTGGCGCGCCACGAGGGTCGCGGACGCAGACGCGGCGAGAGCAAGGACAGCAATGGCAAAGCGCATTCTGAATTGATTTGCGATAAGCAATTGCGTCTGCTTTTATATCACGCACATCTGGAAAATAAAGATGAACATGCGGTGACCCTGATCGTGTTTAGAATGGGACGCGCAAAGCTGGCACAAGGTCACAAACGAATGCCCATACGAGGCAAATTCCACCAGAGTCCCGTGACACCGGCAAATCCCGCAAGCCACTGAACCTTGTTTTGTTTACACGACAGAACCGGTGCAGCCAAACAAGCCGACAATTGCCTTGCCCCCCGACCAAGAAGATATCCGCAAGCCATGGTTCGTCGTTTTTCTCTCCTTGCCCATTCTCGCTCACTCCAGCCAAGGCCCCCGCTCCCAAGAAAAAGGTACAAAGCCCTGTCCCTCCCACAGCTCCGTCCTAATTTCCTCCAGACTGGCGGCAAGACCCGCTCCGCGCTCCAGGACGTCGTGACCCGCGAATACACGATCCACCTACACAAACGCGTCCACGGCCGCTCCTTTAAAAAGCGCGCCCCCTGGGCCGTTAAATCCGTCGTCGACTTTGCACAAAAGGCCATGGGCACCCAGGACGTCCGCCTCGACCCCCGCCTCAACCAGGCCATCTGGGCCCAGGGCATCAAGACCGTTCCCCATAGGATGCGCCTCAAGCTCGAGCGTGCGTCTTCCTCTGTCTTTCCGTGATCTGATTGTAATAGAGACTTTAGGGAAACGCAATGACGATGAGAACGCAAAGGAGAAGCTGTACACCTACGTCTCGCATGTGCCCGTGACATCGTTCAAGGTGCCTATTCTTTTACTTTATTCCGTTCGTCTTAATCACCCATTCAGGGCCTGCAAACCACTGTTGTCGACGCCGAGTAGATATTCCCCCTTCTCTCCTTCAGTCTTCGGTCGTGGTCACGTCTCTACCTCGCATATTATGCATTACATTCACCCACACATATATATGCAATATGCTTCTCCTGTGCAACAAAAAGTATGAAATGCTACCCCCGAGTGAATTTCCGAGTATCTTTCTGATCCGTCATGTGAGTGTTTCCTAAATCGGGTTATCGCCGTCTTTGTGAGGTTGTACATCCGCACAATGCTCTCGATCTTCAAAATCGCTCTTTGATCTTTGTAAGGCCGCCTAGTGGCTGTCTGAGGTGGTTGAAAATATACATGTTTGTAAAGGAATTGCAATAGCTCGCGTTGAAACAAGTGTGATCAGAATGCACCCGAGTTTGTGTAAACTGTTACCTATCACTGACTTGCTTTCTGAGGAGAATTATTGAATTATGTGAAGCACTACCACTTATTGCCGTTTTCCAAATAGTTAACGCGATGTAAATGATTTCTTGATTCACTTCCAATACTCAAACAACAATATCTCTAGATCTATGTATCTTACAGGCATGATTCAAAGTGTTTTCGCATCGTTGCAATGGGCTCTAGTGTGTCCCAGCAAAAAACTATTGAATTGACAAATGTAAGAAATGTCTTTTTTTTTGCAACTGTTACTGCAAGAATCAAACTTCTCAAAACATAGAGTTTGGTGACCCACCAAAATTAGAAGGGCCCTTACAACAACCCCTCCATAAACCATACCCCCTGATAAACCATACTTTTTGGCCTCTGCAGAGGGCCATTGGTTATTAAGAGAGGTTTGACTGTATTTAGAAAATAGCAGTAAGTAATGATTGTGACTCATCACCACTGCTATCCATGACTTTATCTTATTAATCAAGTTTGTCTCCAAGGACCAACAAATATCGATCACTGCGGCACACCAGTGGCGAATAAGTAGAGGTATTCCGGAAAAACAAATATGCATGATATAGTTGCGTGAGTCGTTTTTTTTGGAGGCCTTGAAGACCCCTTACTAAGCACAATCAGTGCTGCCTGAGGTGTGTTTTTCTCTGATCTTATTTCGTCTTACATAACAAGTTCAAAAGTTCGTAGAAAACTTGGGGGTTGCACATAGTAGTATGTAGACAGATTATACTCAGTCGGTCTGGTTAAAAGATTTCATTGTGCTAAAGTACCCTTTCGACAGATTATACTACTTATGGCATTAGCTCAGCTGCTCAGTAGATCTCTGTAACTTCAGAAGTGCCTGCAGATTCTGACCTCCTGTTGAGCCAAGAAACGCTTTGAAAAATAAGCAAACATACGGTGAATCGCGGTAATGATCCTCTGGACATCGTCGAGATGAACAAAAGTTTCTCCCACTTTGGGGTCCCTTATCACAGGTTGTTCACCAAGAGGCCCAAGTACAAGTCTGCATGTATGTTGCAGACCTATCAAAGTGCGCCTGGAATCGAACCTCAGGCGCTCCGCAAGATATTGCATTCCAAATTTATGCAGCGAACTGTAGATCAAGTTTCTTGGTGATTTGGTCGTGAGGTATGTGAAGTGTTCGTTATCAAGAAAGATCGTCATATGTTCGTCCTTATCCAAACCATCTGTTTCTGCATTAATCCTGCTAATAATAAAAATTCCTTGTCACTTACTTCCTCTACATTGCGGCTCGTAGTACTTCAGCGGCACCAGGACGACCCTGCCGGGAGTAAGATCGTGAGGCGCAAGGTATCTGGGAAAGATATCGATTGAATCTGTGGCGTTCGACGCTAGTCCACCTCCGACCGGAGCAGCAGAGGATGAGGTAAGAAATTGCAGGATGAGAAGAGAAGAACATGAGAGTAGACGATTGAAGTGCATGACAGAATATCTTCGCAGCAGGGTAGTGAGTAATTTCCCTATGCCATTTCAATGAGATCCTTACTGATGGAGAGTATTCTTCCAGGAAGTATGACAGACCAGCTGTGAGCCGAACTCATGCGCCATTGCCACTCTTTATAGAACCTTTGCCCATCCATCGCCGTATGTCGATCCACAAATAATCAAAATAGATTGCTCGCCTGACCTGCCCGATGATGCCGTCCTGACAAAGGCACCACCAGTACTAGCTCCAGACCATGACCGGTCAATGGATTCAAGGTTAAGTCAAATCGGAAGCTAGTACTGGTGGTGCCTTTGTCAGGACGGTGTCCTCGGGCAGGTCAGGCGAGCAATCTATGTGATAAGTGGTAGCTACAGGTGCGGTGTCTGTTGGTATCAAAGCGAGATGAACATCAATGATGCGGTAGCTTTATTCGGACAAACACGATCAACACCGCTGTGATTCATTTCATTGGAGAAGGTTGGTCACCTAGACTTCAATCGTACCCACTGGGTTACTTCTTGTCTCGGGTAAGTTGACTTGTCTCATTTATTCATATCTTTGACCGACTTTGAAAGGACCGTAATGACAACAAGGCTTGGAGCTATTGTTCCACGCGAGCTTCAAGATGAAATCATCGGGCATCTTTGGAAAGACTCCAGGTCGCTCGCCGTCTGTAGTCTTGTATCGTCTCCATGGTTTCAGCGTGCTCGCACCTTACTGTTCTCGAATTTTACGGTCGAGATTTCTACAAGAAACGAGCAAGATTCCACGAGAACAACGAGGTTGATGGAACTACTTGTTGCACCACATTCACGCTTGGGGCGGTATATCCAATATGTCTTCATCTATGGTCCAGATACGCTATATGAATATATGAGGATTGATTGGAGAGCCCCTGTGGAAGCTTATGACGAATTTTGTCCTGTGTTACAGGCTATTCTTCCCCATCTGACTCGTGTTCGCCGATTGAGAGTCGCGATGGTCACCTGGGCTCGGATACCGGAACACGTAAGGAATCTCTTCGTGTCTTTGTCCCGCGTCGTCTCTGTCAATTGGATCCAAGTGCATTTTAATAGTTTGGATGAGTTAATTTTGTTCTCAAACGAGAGATTTCCTGCTCTTGAGACACTAGAAGTCCATTGCCTCCAAGTCGAAGATGCTCCTCAGCTCCAACGGTCAATGTTTTCGCAAGATAAAAACATGTTGGGATGTTTGCGAGCTCTTACTCTCTTCGTGGAAGAGTCGACTGGACCCCTTCTTCCAGCATTAATGTCCAACGTCGCTCTCCTGCGCAATATCAACACACTTGATCTCGAGGTCTATGACAAGTCTTTCCTCGACCACGTTGGGTTCCTCATACGCGCAGCCGGATCGACTCTTTCTGTCCTCAAATTCAATATTTACAGTCCTTTGCAGGAGGTATCTGAAGGTGCATGAACCTATGAATCCAATCCTCGATATGTGCTGAACTCATCTTGTTGTCTTTAGGTCTCGGCCAGAGGCCATTACCGATCTCTCTCAGCCAAAATATAAACTTGAAGGGACTGCACTTCGATGAGCTGTATGAAGGAGACACATGGTGGCTGACGAAGGTCCTCGAATCAAGCTCACAAATACGCAGCCTTGAGGAAATTCATTTTGGATTCATCGGACGTGTCGACGTCCAGACTCTGGAGCGTTTATTACTTATGCAAAGCGCACCTGATCTTTCAGTTGTCTTTAAATGTTTTGGACAGGACGTCCACCCGTTCTCAGAGGAACTTTTGCATGGTATGCCAGAACTCTCGAAACGCGCACGGTTATCGGCGACTTGTTTTCAAGGTAGAAACTGGTTGACAGGAGAAACTTTGTGAAGTAGAAAACAAAAGCTGAGTGATAGAACTATGATTCGTTAGGGTTATTATTCTGGTTCTGCAGTGTGTAAGGTCAATGCTATCTATTGATATTTCAGAAATTATTCGCCTTGTGTTGAGGACAACGATTCACGCAACAAGTCACTCAATACGGCATACCGACCATAATACATGATCGTTGCCCGTTACGGATACCTCTCTCATATTTTACTGTGCCCTGATGGCTCTAGTGATCGGTATATGCTAGTCTTTGCCGTTAAAACTTATTTCTTTTCTATCTAGTTTAGGTATAAAAAAAGTGGCCCCCTCAGTCGTACTACCATATATCGGTGTGACTAAGGGTGAGCATATCATCGTACTCATTCATTACCCTGTTGACTAAATAATTGTTTACCTTTACAACTTGTGACAAAATGAATTCAAACTGGTTCTGAGGCCTCTGCAGCTTATCGTATTGAATGTTCTTCATTCTTCAGATTGTCCATCAAGTTTTGCGATCTTCAGCAACCGGACCGGTCACCTTTCGGTTTTTTGAAGTCAAGCGACGTAGCTCGCGCTACATGCAATATGTAACCATTGGGGACCAGTGAGAAATAGATTGTAAATATCCGAGTAGGTGGACCCGCCCAGTATATGCGTATAAAATCAGAAATATATCTGAAGGCATCTGAGGCTGGACAAAGGGCTGTAGCGCCATCAAAATAGATCATCCTGTTATACTCCAGCTCATCTGAAATATTCTAGAATGTAACGACAGTTTACTGCTATTAATTCTCTGCGTAAAATCTGATGCTGTCTGAAACTATCTGAAGTTGACTGAAGCTGTAACTGCTACATGCTAATACACACTAATTGTCATATGAGAAAAATCACCAAGTCTTAAATATAAAATACAGCATGAGTGTACTTTACAATTGAATCTGCTTGATGTGCTAGTGATTGAATACAATATTAAATGGATTCTTTGGCATTTGTTCATTCTCTCAATAGACTATTGTATCTCTAGAAACAATATGTATTTAGGACCCAAATGAAATGGATGTGTTCAACAGAATAACTAGCAATGAGTCAGTTATACTATAAATATCTATATGTGTAAGCAAAGGCACTCACCTCAGTCAGTGTATAAGTGAGTGAAGTTTGGGCCCACATCTAGTTTCCAATAATGTGTGTGGTACTGTATAGTTTTCTTCCCTCCATATTCTTTCCTCTGTGGTGCATTGTCTATCCCAAAACCCCCCTGGACTCATGATATGTATTATTTAGTGCATAGGCACATTGATCAGCACTCTATGGTTGGCTCCCAACACAGGATAAGAGAAGATGAGAAAAGAGGGGTGATGATACTATTAGGTGGAGATTTCAATAAAGGTTTCAATGAGATGAACCCATTGTGATGCAAGCAAATAGAATCTATTTGTATAATGATGATAGCATGACAGTGCTTTATTCTATATTTTTATATTGTTATTTTTTCTTGTGCACATAACATGCATGTAAAAAAGAGCTGGTGCTGAAGTTAGGCACTCAAGAGATTGTGAGGAATAAAGAGGATAATAGAACTATGTAGGAGGTGGGGATTATGAAAAAGGAGGTAAGGAAAACCAGGAAATCAGAAAAGGAGTATGGTAGATAAAACAGGAATAAGTAGGACAGAGAAATAGAGTTGAGATGGAGAGGCAGAGTCAAGACAGAAGTAAGAATTGGGTAAGAGAGGGAAGGGAATTGGATTGGAGAAGGAAAGGAGGTGGATGAAACAGAAAGAGATAGATGGGAAGTGAAATAGAAAGAAGAGGAGATAGTGAAGCAATAAAGTAGAATTGAGAGAGGAAAGACCTGGACAAGTTAGAAGTTAAAGCTGAGTCAAGTCAAGGAAAAGGGAAAATGAGAGAGAAAAGGAATTAGGGAAGATAGAAATGAGGATGGATGCAATGGATAAAACAAGGTGGAGATGAAAAAGAACTTGAAGAGAGAGATGAGATGAATTCAGGAAAGAGACAGAATGGAATTGATAAAAGTAGAGATACAGAGGAGACTGAGAGTGAATAGGAAACCTAGAGAAGTGTGGGCAAAGCAATATCAAGACTATTGTAGTAACTATAGAGCTACTCTCTAAGTACTTGCAGGATGTCTCAGACTTTAAGAGTGATTGTGCACCAGAGGAGATTGGGTCTTGGTATGATTAGGTGGTGGGATGATTGCATGGGAGTTGAGAGCTGTGAAGCAACTCTGCAGAGTGGTATTTATTCAGTATTGAAAGTGATCTGGCCTTGTCAGAGGAGCTGAGCATGGTTGGATTATTGAGGAGTGGTGGCTTTGGGAAAGCCTGGTGATCAGATCAGTGATGGTTAGATATCAAAAAAGAAGGGGGGCAGGAGTCAGTGTGGTCATGCCTGGGAGAGTGTGGTGAAGTTATAACACTTAGAAGAGATTGAGAAGGCAGAGAATGCTACTAGAAGTAGAGAGCAAGTGCCCAGAGTAAAGGGAATCAAGTATGCAGCATTGAAAGAATTAACACAGATGAATAAGTACAAGATCACCCATAGGGAAGTATTATCTGATGAAGACAAAGAATTCAGAGCAAGATTGATGCTGAAAGTGCAGCTACAAATCATACTGGACAAGTATGCAGTATTGAAGGTAACAACTTGTCAACATCTACTGATCTATATGCTCAAGCATTTAGAGATGATGGCTTGTAAAGGCCAGGAAATTCCAGACAGGGAATCTGCAAAGTATATGAAACTCTATTTATAGATATTTGAGCTAGAAGTCTAGCACTCTATAGCATGCAAATAAAGGCAAGGATGTAACAATGTTACAAGCTTAAAGTGCCTTAGTACACAGTATAGAATATGTCCAAATACTAGATTCTCTATATATATATTTAAGACAAGATTAAGACTGCTTAGCTAATTGCTAAGCAGTCACATAATAACTATTTACATGCACATTATGTGCACAAAAAATAACAATTAGAAAATAAAAATTATAATACAATAAAATAAAGCATATCAGCACTATCATTGTTACACACTCCCTCTTTAAATCACTTAGTGGTTTACACAAAAAGAGGCAATGTCCTATTTTTTTTTTGCTTTGATTTTTTTGTGCATGGTGTCTCATATGCAGAATCAGAAGTCTGAAGAGTCTGAAGGGTCATAATAACCCAGGGTGTTGGTACAAAAGGTATTATACCTGCAGGACACAGTGCAGGTGGAGAATGTTGCATTTGCAAATCATAATGCTACAGTTTAATTGTTGAAGGAGTGCACTTGTGCTCATCATGTTTACTGCCAAAAAAAATTGTAAATTAGAGGCTTACTTGCCCCTCCTCAATGTCAGCCACTCTAAATACATGTGTTAGGCTTATGGAGTCCACTAGTTGTGACTTCATCTCCACATCTATTGTATGTTAGTTGCAGTAGATACTAGAGTTGATTTATTATCTGGTGATATTGGCACCAATAGCTCTGCTACTTTCATTGCAAGGGCTGCTAGCTTATTAGAGCCAGCTCTTAGCATGGAAGTGATAAAATCCTTTTGTGCCTCCACAGAAGCCTACAGTCTCTGGCAGGCAATGAGGCAGTCTTAATGGAGGTCTTTGCTATGTAGTAATAAAAGCTAGTGGCTTATGAATCAATTTTTTTAAGGTTCTCCTCCTATTGCTT
Source organism: Termitomyces heimii (assembly GCA_003313675.1). NCBI lineage: Eukaryota > Fungi > Basidiomycota > Agaricomycetes > Agaricales > Lyophyllaceae > Termitomyces > Termitomyces heimii. The sequence continues at coordinate 37,424 of QLON01004229.1, forward strand.
ATGAAAAAAACATAATTGGTCATCAACTGATGCTTGTGCTAGCCATCTCATTAGGGAATAGCCAGAAGAATGCCATAACAAGCTATCCTTGCTTGTCAATTATCATCTGCCTTAATATAGATGTTCATTAACATTAACAGCCTCTAAAGGAGGAAGAGGAGGAATTAGTTTATTTATAGACCTATTTTTATGCATATATTGCTTTATAGGTCTTACAGTATAGTAAGGTACAGATTATTACCTATATCAAGGTCCCAACTTATCTGTAATTAACATGCCATCCCTATGTTTTGAACTCTTCTACTCTTGGCAATGCTTGCCTCTAGAACAGATGCTCCAGATAAACTATGCCATAAAGATATGCATGGTTTATCCATTTGATGAAGACCTTCTTCTGTAATATGGTGCAAAGTGTGTTGGCATTGTTAAAGTTAACAGCCTGGTGCTCATCATTGTAAATGCAATGAAGAGTCATACTGGGCCCTAATATCAGCTTTAAAGGCTTCTGAGGCAGCTTTGTATTATAAACTTCAACAGCCTTTCAATACAGCCCAAGTCTTGCTATAACCAATGCAAGTCACCAGTTAATAACCAGCTTTCCTCCATAGGATGCACTTACTAGGGTGTACTCAACAGAGTATGCCAGTAAATTCTATAGGCATAATTAAACACTAATCCAAAGTATGTATTTTCAAAGCTAGACTAGCCAAAGATAAGTACATATTGTGCTAGTTGCTCCAGATTAAGTGGATGCTCTGCCACTAATGCTAGTATCAGTTTTAGCATGGCTTGGCTATTTTCATCAAGCTATGTTAGCTACAGCAAAATGTTAAGGGGAGCTACACTGTCTCATTCTCCAATGGTTATTTCTAGACTCTAGGATATATAGCCCCACTAGTGCATCACAGATCTTATGACTTTATCTTATAGAGCAGGCACCACTGACTTTGCAAAGTGCTTAAAGGCACTAAACAAAATGAATCCAACAATCTGGTCTTGGCAGAGCATGACTTTGTTAGAAGTATAATGGAAGAGCTGCTCAAGCTTTATCAAATTGAGGAGAAACCCTCAAGGAGCATGCTTGTACACCACCAATTTAGATGGCTTAGCAGGCAGGCTGCTTTTATATTTGTAGGCCTCAGCCTTATTGGCATCTATGCTAATAAATATAATATTTATATGCAAGGAGCAATATAAGAAATTCTCTAGCTTTTCTACAAGGCAGAAGTTTAGCAGCTCTGCATATTTAGGGCTAACAATGGCTTCTAGTTCATCTAAAATATGATAGCTCAATCCTCAACTAACTTTCACCTTCTATATATAGTCTTCATTGGCATGAGCAGCCTTTTTCTAATAAATCTTCACATTACAGGCAAGTTTCTGCTCTTTTTCATGAGGCATCTCATCAGATACTGAATTAAGGTCCTCTATAGGAGAGTCTTCCTTCTAGTCATTGTCTAGTATCTCCTCCTTCTCTGTAGTTGCATGCATTAGCTTAGCCAATGGTGCTAGCTGCTACTCTATGCACATATTGCATGTAGCCACTACAATTAATAGAGTCTTCAAAGAGGTCAATATCAGGTTCTGCTGACCTAGGGCCTCACTCTATTGAGCAAGAACCTACTAGTTGTCTCTTACTAAAAAGAAAGGCTTATATAGAGGTCTGGGGTTAGTGTCAGAGTTAGGCACCAAGGAGATTGTAGAAAATAGAGAAGAGAATAGAACTATAGATAAAGTAGGTAATATGGAAAAAGGGAAAAGAGAACTGAGATATCAGAGAAGGAATATGGTAGATAGAATGGGAATAAGTAGATAGAGGAATAGAGTTAAGACAGAAAAGCAGAGTCAAAATAGAAGTAGAAATTGAGTAAAGAGAGGAAAGGGGATTGGATTAGAGAAGGAAAGGAGGTGGATGAAACTGAAAGAGATAGATAGAAAGTAAAATAGGAAGAAGAGAAGTAGTAAGATGATAGAGTGGGATTTAAAGAGGAAAGGCTGGAGAAATCAGAAGTTAGAGCTGAGTCAAGTCAAGGAAAAGGGAAAATAGAAGAAGAAAGAGTTAAAAAAGATAGAGATAAAGATAAATACAAAGGATAAGATGAGGTAAAGATGGAAAAGAACTTGAAGAAATAGACAAGATAGATTTAGGAAAGAGATGGAATAAAATTGATAGAAGTAAAGATACAGAGGAAATTGAGAGTGAATAGGAAACCTAGAGGAATGTGGGCAAAGCAATATCAAGACTACTATACTGACTACAGAGCTATTTTCTAGGTATCTGCAGAATGTCTTGAACTATAGGAGTGATTGTGTGTTAGAGAAAATTGAGCCTTAATGTGATTGGGCAGTGAGATAATTGTGTGGAAGTCAGAAGCTGCAGAATGGTTATATAAAGTGGTGTTTGTATAGTGTTAATAGTAATCTGGCCATGTTGAAGATGCTAAGTGTTATTTAGTTTTAAGGAGTGGTAACTTTGGGAAAGTCCAGTGATTAAATCACTAATAGTCAGGTATTAGAAAAGAAGGAGAGTGGGAGTCAGTGTAGTTATGCCTAGGAGAGTGTGGTGGAGTTATGACAGTTAATACAGTTATTAGTGGGGCAAACCATCATGTAGCTGGCTAAAATTGCCTTAAAGAATGTGTATGCAATAAGTACACTCTCATTATAAGTATGACAACTACTATACTTTATTCTCAGCACTGCTGCTCATGTAGGTACAAATATAGAGGCCTCTAGGCTTCACTTCACAGACTTTAGTATTATTTCAGCAATAGTCAGTTCTATAACTTATTTTAGCACCCACCTTGGTAATCTAGAAGGCATTATTAAACCAATAAATTTTGTTATTGTTATAGTTGGCACCATTATCTAGGCTTCCACCTCTTCAATCACTGTTAGCCCCTTAAGCAGCTAAATCAAAGCATCTTGCAGCTTATCTAAAGCTTTCAAAGATGTACAGGTATTCAATACTACTATTAGAGAACTACCCATTTGAAGGTCTCTTACCTCATGTTTCCTTTTAATTTTCAGACTTTTTTACTTTAATTCACCTACCTTTAATTATTTTCATCAAACTCCTTACTGGCTAGACTATGGAAACAAATTTTCTTATTAGTTAAGAGCCTTTGCCAGACTCACTGTAATGTGACTATTACTATGACATTAGTCACATTAGTTATACAGCATGATATTGGCATAACCATGATGTTATATAACTCAACCTCAGAATATTTTCTATTGATGAGCAGAGTGAATTCTTAGACTTTTTCTCTTTGGATTTCCCTCTACCAGATTAGCACCTTATTATTTATATCTATCTTACCTTTATTAATACAACTTTGGATTTTCCTCTGCAAGCTGTGTGACTGAGCCACAGCCTCTAGAGATTATCTTTACAACTGCTTCTTTTAACAACTGCTTAATGGCCAGTCAGAATGGTATTTTAGCTACTTCAGCAAATAAACTTGCTGGCAATGGAGGCTAATTTGCCTCCTGCTTCTTTTGCCTGAGCCACTTTGGCTTTACTTATAGGAGAAACAATGCTTTATGCTTTGACTCCCTCTCAATCTGTGTAAGTGCCATCTGGTGCTGCTTCTACAAGCTTTTAACATTGTTAAAAAGCCTTATTATAATAAAGACCACCAGAAAGTTCTGCAAAAATCCTGCATCTGCAGGCACCAAGTAATCAATGCTCTTTGAGCATTGCAATACCTCTGCCAAATACTAATTGTTAACTAGCATAGGCTCTTTAGCCTTTTTTGTACTCTTGTCATGCTTTGATATAGCCAGTTTCCCTTTTATCATCTGCATTACATTCTAGATGCTCATCAACTTTTGACTGGGCCAAGTCTTCTAGAGTAATCTTAGTAGTGGCCTTTTAACTACTGGCAGCTTAAGAGGAGGCTCATAATAGCTTCTTTATTTAATGTATTGTGTGGATCTATAATATTTACTATATGCTATCTTTTGTTATGGCTCTCTATAGGAATCATAGTTCTTGTAAGATTTATCATCTACTTCTATAAACTTGCCCATCTAATGCTGCTGCACTCTATATTTCAGCTGCACTAGCTAATACTGCTGCTGCTGCATAGGCATTTGCTCTAAAAATCTTTCCATCATTAAAGGCATTTGCCTCCTCATTATTATACTTTGAGCCATCATCTGCCCAGGCCCCACCTAAGTCTGCAAGCCTTGCATAGGCCCAACTTGCTAGGTTACATATTGAAGAGCTCTTAGTGAAGCTCCACTTTTTATTTGTGAAAGTTGCAGTTGTAGACAAGGCTAACTCTTTATATACTGTTTCTTTTCAGAGCTACTTGGGCCTAGCATAGCTTAGCCAAAAAGAAGCTATAAAATATCAGATGCTACTAATTTAGTGGCTTCCTAATATAGAGAAAGAAAGAAAAAAAAATTCTCTGACTAAGTTGACTCACTAATTATCATATTTTCATAGTCATGCTTACATACATATGCAGCAAATCACTTACCAATACTTATATGCAAGATTACACCTCTAGGTCACCTATTTCCATTACATGGCCTTGGCCACTCACAGCCATTTCAGCTAAGTCCACTACTTGTCTTCCATAGTGCACCCACTAGCACTGGCATTATCTTTCTACACTCTTAGTGTGGTCAGTTAGCTGTCTCAGCTACTGCATTTTTTGCAGCTTTATATACCTATCCAAAGCAGTTAGCTTGTTGCAGTGAGTCAATAGCTCCTATATTATATTACTTAGATTTTATCAAACTTCAAGTTTAAGGTGCTCTCTACTAGCTCAATGATAGCTAATGATCTTCTTCACAAATTACTCTTAGTAGTCATCTATTTCAAAATTATATAATGCTGGTATTGCCTAATTTGGAAATAGGGCATTGTTGCTAGCCTAATATAGTTGCAGCAGTGCTGATATGAAATTGCAGCACAATTCACTGCTATTGCAAGGCAATAGACAATTTTAACACATAGTTAAATGTCTGTTACTCTGCCTCTAGAACTTTATATAGTCCAATCCACTTTAAGCACAACTTCTGTATCTTATTTTTTAGCAGGTTTAGATTCTGCATTAATAAATACATTAAGCTACCTAGCCTGATTTCTAGCTTTTTGACATGCCACCTATTTGCTTTCTTAATCTGAAAAACCAAACTAGCAATTATAGCATCATAAGCATCTGCCAGATGCTTCAGTACTTTTTGCATAAATTCTTGCACACTTCTATGTGCCACTCCATTGCTGCACAACTCACACATTATTGATGGCATAAATTTGCTGTTGAGTTCAAATGGAGTATATTTCATCATTTCTAAAACACTTGTGTTTATTGCAAATTCAGTCAAGGGTAACTTATTTACCTAATTCTTCTAATCAAAGCATACTACTATCAATATCTGCAAAATACTGTGATTTTTTCTCTTTATCTGCCTATCTGCCTGAGAGTAGAATGATATTAATATGAGCAATTTAGCTCCCAACAGTCTATAAAGCTTCCTCCACTATTTAGAGGTAAACCTTATATCTTTATCACTCACTATAGAGCTTAAGAGGCTATGGAGCCTCATAATATCCTGCAAATATAGTTATAACAGCTTCTTTACTATTGTCATGGCTGTAATAGGAATTAAATAGACTATATTGGTTATCCTATAAATTACTACTCATAAGTAGTCATAGCCCCAAGATTCCAGAAATAGACTAATAAAATCCATACCTATGAAATTCCATGGCTTTGTCAGTATTAATAATGAGTGCAACTTTTTCAAAATACATGTATTTTATATTTTTAATCTTTGGCACTGCTTATTAAATTAAGCAAAATTTTGCCACTTAGCTGGCCATTTTTGGCCACTAGTACTAACAATGTATATATGCCAATATGCATAGTAATCTAAAGTGTTTCACTATTTGGAATGCATAGTATTTAATTATTATGCATGTTTATGATATATATTATTTTATTAATAACATAGAACTATAGATAATCTTTCACATGGGCCATAACTTCCATAGTCAATTGATCTACAGCATATTTCTACTATATCTCATGCCTGAAGACATTGTTTTCTATCAATATTAGTAACTCATCCCTACCTTCAAGAGGCTAAACTGCCTTTTTTACTATGCATGCTATCTCTAGCACCACATTTGCAGCCAATTGCTATGCTTCTACCTGCCTCTTTTTCATTCTTTCATTTGAGTGAACTGTGAATGATCTTCAACATAAACTATAACTTCTATAGTTAATTGATCTGCAGCATATTCTCACTACACCTCTTATTTGAAGATATTGTCTTTTATTCTCATTAGTGCCTCATTTCCTCCTTTGAAGGGCTGAACTGCCTTCTTTACTATGCATGCTCCTTTTAGCACCTAATTCACAGCTAATTACTGCACTTCCACCTGCCTCTCTTTTGTTTTCTCATGCAATTGCTTGCTTTGTCTCAGCTCCTAAGCCCTCATAGTTTTTAGCTCCACTATGTGTTCTTTTAATTCCTGAAACTAATGAATGGGCAAATTCTTGCCCTTTAAATCTATGCAACAATCTGCATTCACATACTTACTAAGCTAATGATCCTCTCCATGCTTATACTCTTGAAATACTGAGATAGGCAGTTTACTATTTTATTTAATTCACTCTTCACATAGATAATATTGAACTGATAGCATGACAAATAGTCTATCCATTGCTGCTGCTATAGTATCAAATATACTTGAGTTTTGAAGAACACTAAGGCTTTATAATCTATTATAATATGGATTTTATATTCCATTAACTTATCCTCCTATTTTAGAAGGGCTTTCAGTATGGTCAGAATTTCTAACTCATGCACTGCATAGTTTTGCTAAGCAGTCATGAATTTTTTTGACATAAACTCTACTAGCTAGCAAGTCTGCCACATTGGTCTTTGACTAAACATTACACCTATATTAGTTAAATTACTAGTGTCTTTGCACAGATCTGCTTAATTATCTTGAAATACCACTGATATAGTGGTTGCTAGTAAAATGGCACTCTATTCTGGGTCATAGCCATTAGCAGCCTAGTGTAGGCTGATATATTTGGCAAAAAGTTGCTGATATAATTGACTAGCCCTACAAACTGCTAGATATTGTTATAATTTCATAGCACTTGCCACTCTCAGATCCTGTTGATCTTTTTTATTTCTGAGTGAATACTCTGGTTATTAATAATATGCCTCAGGCAGTATACTCTATTTGCATATAGTTTGCATTTCTTCCACTTGATGTAGAGCTGCTGCTCCCTTAGTCATTCAAAAACAACTCTCAAATGAGTCTTGTGCTCCTTTATAGAGTCTGAGAATATAAAGATGTTGTCTAAGTAGATGTGCATGAATTTTCTAATAACATTTTGGAATATAGAGGACATTAACCTCTAAAAGTGGCTGAGGCATTGTAATCCTCAATTTGCATAATGTTGCTTACAAATGTCTACATCAGAGATGAGAACAATGTTTTTAGAATATCTATAGTCCTTATATGGACTTGCTTATTTACATCTGTAAGGTCTATCTTTAACTTGTATTTGGCTTTTATGATATTCTTATAAATGATCTCTTAATCTAATAAAGGAGTGACATTTTTAATAGTATTATTATTGCACTGTCTTGCATCTAGCACCATCTGTAGTGTATTATCCTTCTTTGGGATGCATAATAGAGGTGCCACTTGCACTGCTAGTCTTGGTTTTTACTAATGCACATTGATGTATCAATTGGTTTTCTTGTATAATTGCTCTTGCAATGCTTGTGAACATCATGGCAGATAGTATTTGTATATCTTTTTATCATCCATGAGATTAATCTTATGATTCATCTCTTATTATGAAGGTAGTTTCTCCTTTGTATCAGTAAAATTCTCCTTCTACTGGTTCCATAATTGCAGAATATTCTCTCTTATTAGGCTTATGAGCTATAACTCATGCCTTCAGCATGGGCCATAGCTTTACTTAGATCTGGCTCAACCTTGCTTCACTCAGTTAGAGCCTTGTATTCACTATTCAATGCTTAAATCCAGCTCAATCTTGCTTTGTTTAGTTTAAGCCTTGTATTCACTATTCAATGCTTAAATCCAGCCTCAACTTTGCCTTGCTTAGTTAAGGCCTTGCTTTTGACTATTCAATGCTTACATTCAGCCTGCCTTTGTAACTTGTTGATAGTTATAGCAAAGGCTAAATAAATTGGAAATTGTTTTCTTCTTAATGGAATAGGTAACTCCTCTTTAGAAGTATTAAGATTGATTCTTGGAATTATAACAATTGATCCTGCAAACTTGGCATCTCCACTGATAATGTGACATTAAAGGACTTTGGTGCTGATATAAGTGATAATCATTTTTATTTCATTGCAAAGCCCTTTGGTTGAATCTAAATTCCTGAGTAGTATTACAGAAACACCAATCTTTAAAAAGAGTTTAGCTAGAGGCAAACTGCTAGCTCTCAAAGAGTTGAGATATTCTATGAAATATAATACAAGGCCATTGACATTTGTATTGTTACATTAAATAGAGTTTGCACTCTGCAAGATTTTTTCTTCTTCTAGAAACTTTTGCAAAACTTTTAAATTGATATCTTTTATATTAGAGTTCATGCCAAAAAGGATAGTATAGTCTAGGAAATACTAATCATTTTAATGGTGATTGATATCAGGATAAATGGAAGCAATCAATTCTGTAATGAAATTGTTATGGCAGATCAAAGTATCTAGCAGCTATATTATTTCTCTAAGACCTAGATTCTTTCCAGCACCAATATCCAATAACCAAGCTGCATGAGTCATGGTATTAAGAGTTTGATCCAATCTTATATTTTAGACTAAATAGTGGACTTGAATGTAATTTCAAAGTCTATCTCTCTTGAGTGAAGCAACAATCATCTGCTATCTTAAATGACTAGAAGAGTTTGTAAAAAATCTCCTTCAAAAACTATAGTCACAAAAGAGATATTTTTATCTAGAATATCTCTGAAACCATGATCTACAGCATCAATGGCATTTTTGTGCTGCATTGGAACTTTATTCCAAATGACTACTTTAGTATAAAGCAGCAATTGAAAGAAATGTGTTTCTCTTTTAATGTTGGCAATGAATATATTTAGTGCAGAAATGGGGATTTTAAACCTAGAATGAGTAGTTCTACCATCTTTCAGTAGTAAAGCAGTAATTTCAGATGATATTATACATAATGCAATATCTCCATTAGTGTAGACAGGAGAAGCCAAAGTATTGGAGACAAAGGTTTTGCCACATCCTCCTGCACTGTAAATGAATATTATCTTCCCTAAATTGCTATTTACCAAGTCTATAACAGCATTAAAGGTCTCCAATTGTTCAGCATTAAACTTGGCCTTGTTTTCATCAATCCTTTTTTTTAACTCTTCAACATCATGATTGGTTTCTTCTTGCAAAAGTCTATTCTCTATATTTGTTTGATCCATATTAAAGTCAACTTTAAATGAAGAGGTCAATTACCTGGAACTACATTCCAAACTTGTTGAGGTTTTAGCATATTAGGAAAGTTTTTGAGGATTTTGCCAAAGTTTATCAAGTTGTCATTAATAAGATAAAGACTATAGTTATAGATATTGTCATTAATAAAGTTTTGATCTTTGTACTGCCTAATATGTTGCAATCTGTGCTAAAGATTATCACAAATGAAATGCTTGAATTTATTCCATAGAGCTTCAAAAGTAGTAGGAGTACAATGAAGTAGAATAGTGTAAAAGAGCTGTTTAAGAGCAGATCTTAGTTGGATTGGAGTAGCTTCATCAAGACATTGCCTCCATTCTGCATCATCCTCCAAAAGACCAAGAGCTTTGTATAAATCCTTATAAGTTGAATAAGTATGGCCATTAACTATTCTTAAATCAGCCCATGAAGTTGCATTGATTACAACTGTCAAGAGCATCCTAAGATAAAACCTCTCTTCTTGTCTTGATGAAGCAAAATATATTTGTCCAATAGCCATTCCTTGCTGCCTCTTTTTCTAAGTCCTTTTAGATAAATTATAAATATATTTAGTTAGAAAGTTCTGATAAGTGGTGTTGTTGTTGGGGAATTTGGCATTGGCTTCAAACCAAGCTGTGAGTGTAGTCTTGTTCAAATTAGCTCTAGTAGCCACTGTCTTTATAAATTTATTATCTCCAAAGTAGACTTCATATTGGCCTTCCAAGTAGACAGGCAATCTATAGACTGTAGGAAATTCTGATGCATATTGAATTCAAAGATGTGCTAGCAAAACTCTGGTGCTGAAATATATCTAGCATCTCTTATTAAATACTATCTCCTGCAGTGAAGAAATCTTATCATCATTAGCTATAATGAAATATTATTTTAGGCTTTTTATTCCTAAACCACTCATACTATTGCATAGATATGACTACCTCATTCCATTTCCATGGCATATAGGGGTCAAAGGCTCACTAAAAGTCTGGTGGAAGCATGGAAAAATTCCACAGCTTCCAACTACTTCTATTCTCAGCTACTGCTGAGTTTTTGACTTTTCTTAAATTGTCACTTTTTTCATGCTCAGTCTAAATAGACTGGTTTTTCTACTTAGAAGGGAGAGCAAAGAGAATGAGGATGATAGTAGCAAAATAAATAAACATTGTGTTAACATTGGTCAGCAATTGGAGAATTGACTTTATATATAGTAATGATAAAAGCATTTACTTGTATTCCTCAGTTGTCATCTTATTATAGACCTACAGATACTAACACTTACAAATTCATGGAGAATATTGGACCTGATTGCCCACATGGAGTTCAACTTCTCTCATTGAACTCCAGGTAAGCATCATTCTATTACACTGTCCTTACATTACTCAATAATATAAACTTCTCTCATTGAATTCCAAAACTCCAGTTCCACATGAATACTAACCCAAGATTTTATTGTTGCTTGCCTGCACTGACTGCAACCTTCCTTGCACATATCTGAGATGTCCCAACATTAGGTTATGGGGGCCCCACAAGTGGCCTACTCAATGCTGCATTGTCCAGCTCCAGAGATGCATTCAAATTCCCAAAACTCAATGGCAAAAACTATGCACTGTGGGCCAAGCATATGAAGGCCACACTGCAGTCTTGCTACCTCTGGCTCATTGTCACTGGTGATAAAGAGCAGCTCTCCAAGCCATCAAGCACTAAATATGAGGGTCTAGATGAAGCTATCTGGAAGGTTGAAAAAAAGAAATACCTTGAGTGGATATTGTGGGATCAGGCAGCACAAGGCTTGATGAAATCTGTGGCTGAGAGCTTCCAGTGGCCTCATATAACTGACAAGGAAACTGCAAAAACCATGTGGGATGGTTGGAAGGCCCTATATGTTACAAATTAGCAAAAGATTAATGTTCACTACTACTTTGAGGACCTTTACACTTGGAAGTATGCTGATGGCACTAGCATGGCCAACCACATCACTGCAATGCTTGATATTAAAAACAAGATCACAGTGGCTGGCAAGAAACTCCCCAACATTTATGTTGCCTATGCACTTGTGCTTTCATTGCCACGTACATTGTTATGGGACCTCATTAAAATCCAACTATTTGGATTGGAAGAACTTACCCCTAAGGATGTGTCAACTCGACTCCAAGCTGAATACAACTGCTGATTTTGTGAAAAAGAGAGTGAGACAGCTCTGCTTGCCTTAAGGAAGTCTGACAGCAAGAAAAAAGGCTGAAAGCCAGCAGCTGATGACAAATGCTGCTATTGTTAGGGGCTTAGACACTGGATTAACAAGTGCCCTAAGTGCATTGAGGAGGAAAAGAAAAAGAAGGTTGACAAAGGCTCAGGCACTGCCAATCTTGCTGTCACTGATCTCTGAGAACTTTGTCATAAATCTGGGCAAGTGTACATGGCAGGAAAACTTAGTCACACTGGTGACATGCTCCTTGACTCTGGTGCAACATCACACATGTTCTTTGACCCATTATTCTTCACCATGTACATGCCTGTCACTGCTGACTCAGACAATGACTGGATTTCAGTGGGAGATGCTCACAACATACTTGTTGCAGGGTGTGAAACCATAAAATTTCAAATACGGTTGCTAAACAGACCCAAAATAGTCACCTTGGCTAATATTCTTCATATCCCCAAAATTTCTGCCAACCTTGTCAGTTTTGGAACCTTACAACATCAGAGCGTAACTTACAGGAGTTATGTGGACAGATCTGAAGTCAGACTGGTCATGTTAAAGAATGGGGCAGAGTTATTCCATGCATCACTATTAGGTAGCACTAGCACCTTGTATCATATTGCCTGCATTGCAATTAACTGAGTTTGCTTACATTGCAAGTGGGAGTCTCCGTCTGTGGCACCATTGCCTTGGACACTTAAACCATGATGCAATTAGGGATATAGGATAGAAGAACATGGTAAAGGGCTTTACTATCACATCTTCCACCACCTACAACCATGTTTATAAGGGTTGTGCCCTTGGCAAGTCACACTGAATGCCCCTTCCTCAAGCAAGCACTGCCACCTATAAAAAGATGGACCTCATCGTAGTTGATCTCACCAGTTTAGTGTCTGTCAAAACTTGGACTGGAATGCAATACACCCTAGTCATCATTGAAGTTAGCTCTTGGTTCACAGTTGGTCAACTGCTGAGACTAAAGAGTGAAGCAGGCGCTGTGCTATGAGACATTATTACAATGCTGGAAAGGCAGTCAGGGCTGAGGCTAAAATGAATACACTTAGACATTGGAACTGAGTTCTTAAAGGAGCTACTCACTGATTTTTGCTGTCACAATGGAGTCCTTCACAAGACAACAGTCTCATACATGCCAGAACAGAATGGAATAGCCAAGAGAGCCATTGCTGTACTTTTTGAAATGGTATGCTACATGCTGCACTCAGCTGGAATGGACCTGTGCTATTAAGGCAAGGCATTCATGTATGCAGTACACATTCAAAGTTGCTCACCCACTCTTGCTCTGAACAGTGTCATGCCACAAGAAGCCTGGACTGGCTGAAAACCTGACATCTTGCACCTACAAATATTTGGGTCCATTGCATATGCCAATATTCCTAAAAAACTTTGAGGAGGGAAACTAGAAGTCACATCAGTCAAGTGCCACATGATTGGTTGGTGGACTGACAAGACAAAGGGCTATAGACTTGAGGACATCAAAACAGGCAAGCTCATTATGGCGAGGGATGTACGCTTTGTAGAAAATGATAGTCCTGGAGACCTAGCAGAGTTTGAGGCATGAGGCAACTCACTGTCTGCAAAGGATTTAGTGGCACTAGTACCAGAAGACACCACCAATACTACCTCCACTCCAGCATCTTTATCTGCCACCTCAACACCAGCTTCCACTGATATCCCACCACCAGAAGTGCCTCCCATAGTTTCTGAGCCTGCACCAGCTACTACAGCACCCAAACCCTCAAGATGGGCTAACCTACCTCCAAGAAACTACTCTACACACACTTACCACCAAGTCAAATGTTATAGTGTCATAGCAACAACCAATGAGGCATCTGAAGAAGAACACACTCAGTACAAAGCCTACATCGCGTTTGAAGAGCATGATCCAAAAACATACCATGAAGCAGCATCCTCTGCTTGCTCAAAGCAATGGGAGGAGGCAATTGTGACCAAATACAAAACCTTGCAGAAAACTGGCACTTTTGAGTGGGTTTCAATGCTTCTAGAAGGTCAAAGAGCCATTGGAAGTCACATTGTATTCTGCGTGAAGCATGACAACAATGGGAATATTACCAAATACAAGGCTCGGATTGTTGCAAAAGACTTCTTGCAAGTTTACAGTCAAGACTTCACCGAAATGTTCTCCTTGGTAGCAAAATTCACTATCCTGTGGACCCTGCTATCCATCATTACCTGCAAGGACTGGGAGCTACATTAAGCTGACATTGTTGCAGCTTACCTTCATAGAGACCTCAATGAAGAAATATATATGACTATACCAGAGGGTGTAACCATTGAAGGAAAGACTGGTAGCTATCTAAGGTTGAAGAAACTGCTCTATGGGCTGAAACAAGCAGAACAGCAATGGAAAACCAAGCTTGATGAAGTAATGTCAAAGACTGGCTTTGA
>QLON01004236.1:0-12830 GCA_003313675.1 Termitomyces heimii
AATAAGTGAAACCGATGCCATCAAGTTATTGAAGAATTGTGCTAGATTACGCGATCGGTGCACACCGCGTCACAAGCGTGGCCAAATACACGAAATATGCTACAACGCGAGAATTTCAACATTTCAAGCATGGTGTGGTTACATCCTCGATTGGCTTGTGAGGATACATCAAACAACTGACTCCATTATGCATATTATCACTCAGTACGCTCGCGATGGGGTCAGGAAAACATAATTGCGACTCAGGCAAGACAATCTGCCTTTCCTGCATATCAAAGTCTAATGTGTACAAGCCTGTTCACATGGTCCTGTCCTGAAAAGAGCGTCTAATTTACCTGCAGAATTGAAGTAACAAACAAACTCACGGGACCGGGGAAGGATACTGTCCACTGGCAAGCTTGTACGTATTAGCTTTGCTTTCATTTCTGCAGGTCCTAGGTTTCCCTCCATAGTAATCAGACAGGCTATCAAGCCCGCCACATGAGGAGCTGCCTATTATTCCGGAGACCTTGTCAGAACTTCTTCAACGCTATATCGGATAACGAACCATGGATGTGCCTGAAAGGACTTTGGTCGCCTTTACGAGGTCATACGGACGTGATATTAGTGTTCACAAACCACTATGAGTGTCGGTTGGAAGCCTTACCAATGGTCCATTGATAAAGGTACTTTTAATACGATACCCAGGAGCATATACATCAACTCGTGGCCCGTAGTTGGAGAACGAAGCGCGTTTGTCATGTACGTCTGTGGCCCCAACAGTCACACCTGTAGGAGCACGAGCAGGAGAAAATAGATTGGCATCTTTGTTATCGTTTCCAGCTGCGATCTATACATTAGTCAATGCGAACACCTTTGAGTCAGAGAAAATGACACTGGCAACTACATGGACACCATGGTCAGTAAGCTGCCAACATTTAAGGTTCTTGAATATCGATAGAGACCATTGACGTACTACTTTGACAGCTTTATCGACGCCTTCATTTCTTGTCATGCTAATAGAAATCGAGGCCACAGAAGGACGCTGACGCCTGGCTTGTTCTTCAGCGACCCAAACCATACCGCTGATCCTTGTAAACGCGATGTATCTAGATATAAATGCTAAAGAGATGTATCGAGACTTACATTTCATGGACATCGCCATCTCTATGAGGGGCATATTCATTTCAATTTCAATTGAACTTTTTGTACGCTCACCCTTCATCGCCGAGCACCTTGACTCCAATTATAGTGGCTTTCTTTGCCACCCCATACGTCCTACTCGCCGCAATGCCACTGATAAAGAATTCACTAAGTGAACCGTAAAACTTTCGAATGCGACTTGTTGACCTACGCGCAATGGGTTCCATGACCATCCTTATCTTTGTTTTGGTCTGCACCGGTAGCAAAGGTCTTTCCCCAGATTGCACGACGACCAAAATCCTTCTGTTTGTTTGGAATGTTGGTGGTCAATCCAATAAGAATTAGATGACGAGAACATCGCTACAGTACTCACGTGTTGTATATATACACCTTGAGCAGAGAAAGTAATAATTAGATGACGTGTATTGGAAGGTGTTAGGTTACCATACCCGTGTCTGTGGAAATGAGGAGATGAGAACGTTGAATTAATTGTGTGTTCAATATAACAGTACGACAGCCTACCAAGAATATAGATATCAACTCCAAAACCAGCGTTTGGCTGATATCTATATGAATACCTACCGTAAAAGTGAGTTGTGCTCAAAGTTCAACGATAAATCTCAGGCGCACGGAGTTTTGACCGCCTCAGAGGAAGTTAATCGGGCAAGATTCCATTCAGGACTTCGCCTGATAATGCATCAATGATGGCTGAAAAATGGAAAAGTAGGAAAAAGTATCAACTGGTTGAGTGTAACCGATTTTTTTGCCTTTCCATCTGGCGAAATAGATTCGATGCTATGGTCATTGCATATGAATTCAATCTGATCCTTGTTTAGTAGAGCTTGTGAGCAGTCTAAATATTAGCATCTCCGAGAGAGACAAGCAGGCCTCACCAGCAAAACCGTTCAAGAGGTCCCAAGATACAATGGGAACGACCCTTGTCCTATGAAAGAAAGATGCAAGGTCCATGTTGGGCCTCAGTATGACAATATATCTGCCAGAAACGTTCCTTGTGCATGCTTCTAGCTTGTTTGTTGATACACAAGTAAAAGAGGAAATTAAGAGGATTAACGCAACAATCGTGCGATAAGCAGGAAGGAAATGCATGCCAGTGACAATATCGTAGGGGATATAAGGATGGAAAGGTGGGGAGACTTAACAGTCCAGCTGGAAATGATGAAAAAAGTATAAATGTCGAATCAAAAGCACTGTTACAGACCGGCTTGTAAAAGTGCAACGGGGTGAAGTGGAACGGGCGAGAAAATAATAGATTGGTGACGTTTACATATAAACAGATTTGAGCTGTGGGCGATGGTGACAGAGGTCTCTAAGGAAGTCCGCGCTACGCCGGTGATCGTTCCATCAAGGTTTGCTGATGATTTAAATCAACAACAGTCCCTTGCTGGGTAGTATATGTCTTCAGTATGGCGAATGTCTCAAAATGCATAAAGAAATCTTACGGATCTCTTTAAATCCTTCATAAACTCGAAGAGCACGGAGTAGAAGTCTTCAAGGATTTCCTCGCAACGGCGGAGATTGTTCTATCGAGGTTTGGTTCTGATTTAAACCAACAACAGTTCCTTGCTGAGAAGCAAATATCGGTCAGTGTGGTCAATGCCTCGAAAAGCATAAACAAATCTTACGGATCTTTTCCGACAAAGTCCTTCATGAACTTGGAGAGCACGGAGTCGAAAGGCGAGGGATGCGGAGTCTCAAATGTAAATTCACATGCATTCGGCAAGAGAAGTGCGAGTAATGATGCTGCACCATCAGAAAGTGATGTACTCCAGAATGACGCGCCGATATCAAGTTCTTTGAGAACCGAAAATGGAACGGTGTCGGCCGGTAACGTATCACATGGATAGGACGTATCCAATAGAATCCCCAAATAATTGAGTTTCGGACAGTGACGAGCAAATAATGTGAGATGGTTAAATGTGAAAGTTCCATATGGAGGACTCAGCAACATAGTACTGGGGTCAAGGTAGAGCACTTCAATGATCGGCAAAGAGCAAACGAGTTCTTCTATTTCTGCAGCGCTGTAAGCAAGTGCCAGGTAAGTCTCGATTCTCAGCTCAGTGAGATTGTAGGAGAGGAACGGCTTCAGTGATGCGAAAGGAGAAGACACATCTTCAATAATCTCACGAAGCTCGAACTTTGTGACTCTTGGTACTTTCTCCACAATTTTCGGATAGACAGGGTAAGGGGAGGGGTCCTCCGTACATTCAATACTTTCGATGATTAGGTATTCAATGTCAAAGGGGAAGTTTTTGTCATCCAGAATCTCGGAAATTTGGTGAGTGCATCCTGAGATAGTCAGCACAGTAAGCTTCCGAAAAGAACCATCTACGAATGGGGCAGATGGAGGATGGTGACCTCCACAGCTGGGAGCGTTAGTAGCGACTCCTGTTCGGATGACTTTGAGCGCTGGAAACATCGATAGCACTTCAAGGACCGGATACGTCACCGTATAACGATAGAGGACAAGAGTCGTAAGATATGGAAGCGCATGAAGGGCGGATAGACCAGACAAATCATCCCTGATTATATCGTTTCCAATCTCAAGAGAGACCAGACCAAACAATCGTTGAACAGGGATTGTAATTTGAAATTCTGGAGAGTTCCTTAGATATTCAACATACAAATGTGCAACTCCGGGATGTAGTAGATTCATTGACGGTTGGAGTAGATTCTGGTCTACCTTGCAGTAGAGCTTTTGTAAATTCGGGAATATGACGGCGGCGGAGTGCGTTCCAAAGATGTACTGTAGTGCAGTAGATACATTTTCGCAGCTAAGATTGAAGGGGAGGCAGAGCTTCCCCTCCACGAGTAGGTGACGGACAAGCCTTGAACAGTCAAGAAAATGAGGCCAGTCCAAGGAAACAGGAAGCTTGTAGAGAGGTCAAATTTGGAAACGATAAACTTCTGAGGACTCGAGTTGCTCACAATAAACGGCGACTCAAAATTCCATGGTGAAAGCATTCTCAAAAGGACCTCAAGATCACCACTTGAGTCTAAATATCGCCACACAAGCGGTTTTCCTACTGCAGCCCAGAGTTTACAAACTTGCATGTTCGTTGCCGCCGATTTCTTCGTTAGATACTCGAAGATAATGGAAAGTAACTCGGGGGTGTTGAGCACATGGGTGTTCATGACAAATGCAGATAATATCAAGCCTCAAAAAGTGAACCCTGATGACCAGCAATTACTTCGCAAACAAATGTGACTGATTATCGGAAGACGCCGCCCCGATATGGTCGTTACCGACTAATACTAGTAGTAATGGGTCACGGACATGCAATCTCGCATTACTGCAGTTCGTTTTACATACAAACGTCGCTTTCTAATGACCCGGCACCCATTGCTATCGCTTCTCTTCCGTCAAACCTTTGTCACTTTGACGTTTCGAATTTCAGTGTCCGCATCGCCATTCGGATTTCGTGCTTTTCAAGCAGGTCTGGAAAAGTGCTTTTGACTCAACATTCTCTACTTCCTTCATCAGGCTTGAGGTCAGAATTAAGGGAGGTATCTGAATCACGGTATGATGCCTAAAATAATGGTGAAGAAATCTCACTGATTTGTCTACGATCAAATCCTTCATGAACTTGTAAAGGTGAGACGACGTGAAGGGAAATGAGCAGGAAAATAATAGATTGAGAGCGTTTATATAAAAACAGATGGAATTGTGGGCGATGTAATAGAAGTCTTTAAGGATTCCGCGCTACGCCGGAGATTGTTCTATCGAGGTTTGCTTCTGATTTAGACCAACAACAATTTCTTGCTGGGTGGCAAATATCGGTCAGTGTGGTCAATGTCTCGAAAAGCATGAACAAATCCTTACGGATCTCTTTTCGACAAAGTCCTTCATGAACTTGGAGAGCACGGAGTCGAAAGGCGAGGGATGCGGAGTCTCAAATGTAAATTCACATGCATTCGGCAAGAGAAGTGCGAGTAATGATGCTGCACCATCAGAAAGTGATGTACTCCAGAATGACGCGCCGATATCAAGTTCTTTGAGAACCGAAAATGGGACGGTGTCGACCGGTAACGTATCACATGGATAGGACGTATCCAATAGAATCCCCAAATAATTGAGTTTCGGACAGTGACGAGCAAATAATGTGAGATGGTTAAATGTGAAAGTTCCATATGGAGGACTGAGCAATAAAGTACCGGGGTCAAGGTAGAGCACCTCGATGATCGGTAGAGAGTGAACGAGTTCTTCTATTTCTGCGGCACTGTAAGCCAGTGCCAAGTAAGTCTCGATTCTCAGCTCAGTGAGATTGTAGGAGAGGAACGGCTTTAATGATGCGAAAGGAGAAGACACATCTTCAATAATCTCACGAAGCTCGAACTTTGTGACTCTTGGTACTTTCTCCACAATTTTCGGATAGACAGGGGAAGGAGAAGGATCTTCCGTACATTTAAAACTTTCGATGACCAGGTTTTCAATGTGAAAAGGAAAATTTTTGTCATCCAGTATCTCAGAAATTTGGTGAGTGCATCCTGAGATGGTCAACACAAACAGCTTTCGGAAAGAACCAGCTTTGAATGGGGAAGGTGGAAGATGGTGATCTCCACAGTCGGGAACGGCAAGAGGAGCAACTTTCGTTCGGATGACTTCGAGCGCTGGAAATCTCGATAGCACTTCAAGGACCGCATACGTCACCGTATAACGATAGAGCACAAGGGTTGCGAGACATGGGAGCGCTTGAAGGGCAGATAGACCAGTCAAGTCGTCTCTTATACTGTTGCTTCCAATCTCGAGAGAAACCAGACCAAACAATCGTTGAACAGGAAGTGAAATTTGAAATTCTGGAGAGCTCCTTCGGTACTCAACATACCAGTTTGTGACTCCTGGATGTAGTAGATTCATTGAGGGCTGGACTAGGTCCTGATCTACCCTGCAGTAGAGCTTTTGTAAATTCGGGAATACAATGGCGGGGGAGTACGTTCCAAAGATATACTGTAATGCGGAGGATTTGCAATCGCAACCGAGATTGAATGGGGTACAGGACTCCCCGTACACCAGTAGGTGTTGGACAAGCCTTGAACAATTAAGGAAATGAGGCCAGTCCAGAGAAGAAGGAAGCTTGCAGAGGAGGTCAGATTTGGTTACGACAGACTTCGAAGGACATTGAGTTGCTCACAAGAAACGGCGAGTCGAAATCCCATGGCGCAAGCAATCTCAAAAGGACCTCAAGATCACCAATTGAGTCCAAGCATCGCCAGACAAGCGGTTTTCCCAGTGCAGCCCAGAATTTGCAAACTTGCATGTTCGTTGCTGCCGATTTCTTCGTTAGATATCCGAAGATGATGCAAAGTAGTTCGGGGCTGTTAAGTACATCTTTGTGGTTGCTCATGGTAAATGTAGACTATCAAGCGTCGGAAAGGTAAACTGACCCAGCAACCTGCTTCGCAACTTCGGAAGATGCCGACGCTAACTGGCCATCCCATACAACTGGTCCACAGGGGAAGAGGGGTGGCGGCTCACGGATTGCAACCTCTCATCATGCAGTTTGGATTACAAAGATCACTTTCTAATGGGCGCGGAACCATTACTATCGCTTCTCTTTCCGATTTGTCAAATTTCAACGTCCGCACAACTCTCCTTTCGATCCGGATCGTTCTCTCCGAGTTCATGAAGGATTTTGTCGTAAACAAACCAGCAGTATTTCTTCGTAACTCTGAGGCATAATACCGCAATTCATGTACCTTCCTTGATTTCTACTCCAGCCCTTACTTAAACCTGTATGTCTTCACCTTTCCTATGAATACGCATCCCTAAGCTTGTGTCCTCTTCTTCCTCGATTTCAGGTAACGGTATTGTTGGTGGGCTCGGGGGTGGGGGTGGGGATATCCATGGAGGAAGGGGCTGGGATGAATACAGAGACGCATGTAAGGATGGGGATGAGTAGGAAGAAGCTGAGTGATACGGGGAGAGACTGCTGGTATCAGTACTAGTTAGGTTGGCGTTAGATAAATATACCGCGCTTGATGTGGAGGGCGTTGGAGGAAGGCGGAAAAACGGAGCTGGAGTTGGGGATTGAAGAGACGTGAAGGCTGTGACAAAGGACTGCGCTGGGGATGAGAGTTGCTGACTGGAGAGTTGGTAAGGGGCCTCAAGTGGTGGAATGGTTGTGGAAAGGAGGTTTGCAGGTGACGTCGGTTTATCTATGAGAGAATGCGTTGGGCAAGAGGAAGAAGAAACAGGTGAGGGTAAAAAATGATTCGGAGATATGGGAGGCGAGGGTAGAGGGAACCTGTTGTCTTCCCATGTGCTGGGGATAAGCACGACAGGAAGAAGCCATGTCGCTGTTAATATAACACCGCGACCTATCATGAATACAGTCCAGGAATGCAAGAATGGATTTCAAACGCCACATACCACTATCGTAGGTCTGGATCGTCCCCCAACTCCATGAGATAAGACTGCCGATGTATCCAATATGCGGAATCAAAGTCTGCAACAGCAAAACCGCCGGACGTACGGCAGCTGGAAGGGCAGCGAGAGGTATGTTGTGGAAGAACCACGTCAAGGCTGTCGTAATTGTCGCAGTGCGTTTCGCAAACTCGATCGACTTGTCACCAAGAGTATCCATTATAGGTGGAGGTATGTATCTACGAGGTACTCAGTATCAAAGTCATATGCACAAGGAACACGAACACAAACGGACATGCGATATCCCCACCATACAGCCTGGAAAGAAAGCTTCGTTGACGACGGAATCCATACACGTTTCTTTGCTTGCGCGTGAAGGCTGGCAGTGCGGCCGCTCGAGGAGAAAGTTAATGGCGTGGCTAACGGAGGCACTGAACCAGCAGTCACAATGTCAGGACCAGCGGAAACGTTCGTGATCCAAACAGGGGACAGCCGCATCTCCATCCAACCTGCAAGTCGCACTGTGTCTGATTTAATATCCACGATTTGCTCTTCCTCTTCCAGGTCGAAAACACCAGACTCCGCTATTTCCACGAATGAAAGGTTCGTC
Organism: Termitomyces heimii; assembly: GCA_003313675.1. Classification (NCBI taxonomy): domain Eukaryota; kingdom Fungi; phylum Basidiomycota; class Agaricomycetes; order Agaricales; family Lyophyllaceae; genus Termitomyces; species Termitomyces heimii. Next base: position 8,115 of record QLON01004236.1, read on the forward strand.
GGCGTGAGCGGTGAGTACATCATGATACCCGACGTCTGTCCGACATCGTCTCCCCTCAATCGGCCATCTTCGTTGCCGCACCCATGAACATTGTTTTCCTCAACTTCCTCATCGAGACTCTCCAAGATGTTCCATACGCTCACTCGTACGTCGTCCCCAAGCTGGCCATCGTTCATTACAGTTGCACTTTGAAGCATGGAGATGAGTCTAGGGTCCTCAATCTGAGCAACGCCGTGAGGCAATATTGGACGCCCATTATGGTCATGCTCGGGCTGCTTCAAATCTTCCGGAGGTTTGGAAGTACTAGATGAAGGTAATGGGGGAATCTTGAGTAGAGATCGGATCTTCGATGCGAGACCACTTGTTTTGATAGGATCAGAAAGAGGGATGTCAGTTGGAAATGGCTCTTCTTCAAATATACGCTGAACATTAGAACATAATTGGAAAGAATGAATATACACACCATGGCTAACTTGACGGCTTCTGTTAGAACGCAACAATCTCTGATCGAGGGTGTCTTTTTCGGCTGATGATGTTGTTCGCCCAAAGTTTTTGAAGTTGAACTTGTCAAGGACACCAGAAAACATCCAGTGATCTTTATCCGTATAAGTCAAAGATCTCAATACCAATATCTCCATTCTAGACCTACCCGAAGGATCAGGACGACTCCCCTCAGTGCCAATGGGTAAAGCAGGTTTCTCGGGCATATTGAGTACACCAAAACTGTGCACATCTTCTACAGACAATGTATTATTTGCCTGGTTATTCTCCATTACATATGGCTGCCCAGGATGATAGATGTAGTTGGCCAAGTCAACATATTATTGTCGTGTTTGGACACGAGCGAGTCAGCTGATGAGCAAATTGCCGTAAATGATCATATTTGAAATGGAAATTCATCCAGCCTTTTTCAATAATTTGCCCGTTGCCCGTGAAATTCATTTACTTGTGTGCAATGGGACCCCATGGAATTAGTAGTAAAAGTTTTTTCCGAGATTGCACAACCACTAATTTGTTTTGTAAAGTCAATCAGAACCTTCATTAATTGTGAATTGATACTGTCAGTTGCAGCGGTAGACTTCACTTCTCATTACATAGATTATGTTGTAATTCTCATTTTACAAGATCTCGGACATTCATCCTCGCAACGGCTCATACTCGCAAATTTCTGTGAAACAAAGCTGGCTTCAATTACCTGCCATTTCGGTGGATTTGAAATTCATTGGATTTTATGAGACTTCATTATATGATCCACCACATCCATTGAGAAATGAATGAAAACCGATCTCCACATGGGCTCTGCAATACTCGAAGGAATTATTGGGTTATTGTTACAGAACCAGTGGTCCACCAGCTCATTTGGATACCTTTAATCAATAAATTTAACATCGAAGGCAGCCCAATGCTTGTATATCTTGCAAATGTTCAGGCCACAGAGTCACTCTCTATCCAGAGCATCGTCACTGGTTATTACCTTATACAGCACTAGAAACGTTGATACGAAGATCAGCTTCAAGTGAGGCCCGATGAGAGCTCATGAGTATTCAAAAAAGTACAGGTGACCACTGGTATGATTTAAGATGGTTGGTTGTAATGAAGCTGGCCAGTGAAGGATTCTGTTTTCGTTCCCGAAAAAAAGTAGTATATGAGGGTATTCGGATTTATGAAAATGTAATTTGAACCTGAATAATCAAAACACCAGTTTTCAAGTTGTCGTCAACAAGATTGGCGGGGCAGATGAGGGCTCGGGCTGAAAGGGGTTTTTAGCGTCCCAGCATTCTGACACCACCGATACATGTACACGCTTCGCCAGTTCTCGTGTTGATTGTATAACTGCCTCGGAGATCGCAGGTGCGTCGACCGTGAAGCATTCCAACACCACCCTCACACTGTTCGGGTTTTGTACCATTAAGATATCTTGCAAGATGGAAAAGTTGAGATAGGTATTTAGGTAATTCTCTTCGGAGGAACCAAGGGAGAACTTCAGGCGAATTTCTATGAGTTCCCGAATGTCTGTATTTGACAAAAGAATTTGCTGCCAGTACAGGATCTCCGATGGATAGTAGTCGCTGATCAGAGACAATGTCCGTAAGTTGACATTTGCGCTCAGAGAAAATGGAGCTATATGCATTGGGAAGTTCATAGATTCTGAAGGACATTACAGGTGAGTTGTCTTCGATCCACAGATTATTGGACTACATACCACTGAAGTTAACATAGTTAAGGTTAAGCCAGATTGTGAGTGTAACGAGAGTGGGTCCGATGGCCTTCAACAGGGAGTCAACGTGACCAAAGAAAGTCGTTTGACGGATTTCCAGATTGAGCGTGTCGATGTTTAGTACTGAAATAATGTTACTGGTCAACGTAAGAACGAAGGGCATGGTTGAATCTTCTATAAGAATGACCAGCTTACGCAAAGACATCAGATCATCCGCGCGCGGTGAGAACGTGATTGGTTCTAATTCTGGAACTTCTTTCGCTCCAAGCTCTGAAATTTGAAATTCCTCAAGTTTGGGGAAGTTTTTGATTGAGAATTGAAAGAAATCATCCACCCGATCGACATGGATGCGGGACCAGCTAAGAGACGCGACCTCAGACATGCTGCTAATCTGTACCTGTGCATCATGGGGAACAAAACACCAGGTAAGCCCTTTTATTTTTAAGGTGTGGACTCGGTGCAAGCGAGGAACGATACGTTGTAATGCAGAGAAAATCATGTTATATCCCAGCGGGCAAGCTCTCGTGTCATCGATAACGAAAAAGTCGTCGGATCCGTCAATGGAGATGCTTTGAATATACTGCCCAAGACGAGAATAGGGCGCTTCAAGAAGTGCAATCAACTCGTTGATTCTTTCCCCTTCTTCAGTAGTATCGTACGCAATTTCTGCCTGCAAACTTGGAAAGAGCAGCATACGAGCGAGTTCAGACCATAGAGATGATACGAGACTGCAAGCAGCGAGAGACTTTGGGTCTCCTCGCAGATGGCCGATAATTCGATCCTGCAGGTCGTATGGAAGCGATGTTCCGTGCGTCGTTGCAATCTTTCAGGTTATGAGGTGATACGCCCGAATGTTGAAGAATATTCAGTTACTCACCATGATAGTACTCAGCAAGTTCTAGATATTCCCCCATTCGGGCGTGTGATCATAAGCGAAATTTGCCGTTTTCAGGCTCCGTTCGGCACGCCCATATCTTTGGATCTTTGGATGTATCAAAATTTGGTGATGATCAGCTTTGGCATGGTATTGCAGACGACTCCAAGTAGCTGTCAAGAAGATCCTCAATAATTTCTAGGTGTATCCCCTCCATTCATATAAGATATAATTACTCACAAAGAATTAAAGAAAGAAGTAAAGTAATTGTTGAGATATCAGATCCTGCCTAGTTGAGGGTCGCGCCGACAACACCACATGGGTATATAATACTTTGCTGATTTGTCCCTATGGAAATCGAGCACATCAAATCTGCCATAACGCGTCGGGCAACTTTGTCTGCATGAAGTCCTGGAGCACCTTGATCGTTAGATGGGTGACACTACTGTGAAATCAAGGGGTGGATTACAATCTGTCATACGGAGGAAACTCGTCAAGTACTGGGCTTTAAATAGTGACGATAATCGACAAATGTCACTCACAGCTGGCCTGTTCGACATCATGCACCTAAATTCTTTCTACTCATATGTCTCACTTCTGTCCCTCTTTATCATTCCCATTGCTTCTTGCGTTCCTGTGCGAACTGAAGTGGCGCCAAACTCCTCTACATCCGAGCCAATCGTTGCACGCGCGACATTATGGTTTGATAAACGAGAATCAAATCAGGGCCGGTAGAGTGGCTAAGGTAGCACTAAAATATTATTCACCTGATTGTGTTGGATGTAAGTCGGTCTTTGCTCCAGAGGAGTGCTGGAAAAGTCCTGACGCCGACGCAGATGGTATGCCAAACGCGGAACATATGACAATCTTCCTTGACAATGGACATCGCACCCCAATATCAGTGTATATAAGGGACCCTCCGAATCGACGGGCAGTAAAAGCGGTAGTTCAGGTCGTCACTGATGATCGCGGAGGAGAATGCACTTGTACACCTGTGCGCAAGCAGTAGACGGCAGTAGTAACGAAGTGCTATTAATGTCAGAAGTTCAAGTTTGTATCGTCTTTCAGGGATGATAGATCGATGACGACTTCGTGCCCATTCGGACTAAAGTCGGACTGTGAACTTTAGCGGTGTGACCATGGATCGATAACAGGGCTAGCAACTTTGCATCAACATCTGTCAAGGCATGATCCACTTTCCGTCGTCTTTGCAATCCTCAGCCGCTCTTCCTAGTCGCACTGACAGTCTGAAACTTAATGCAACGCAGCAAAAGGCGCCAACCCACAAGATCTTTTTGACAATCGAAGAGGAGTTACATGATGCTCGCCGCGTTCACTCCCATGGCCAGGAGGAGGACCTCCGTCTTGCTTTAAACATGCTCATCGAACGACTATCACGCGTTGTGAGTCTGTTATAACTTGGAAACTCGATTTCGGTTCTCATTGTAATCAATCTGTAGTCAACTATGTTGAGCGACGCCTACAGAACGAACGCAGATCTCGAAGTCCAGCTTAATGTTACCAAATCCAACCTCGCACTGATAACCGCCAACAACGAGATGCTTGAAGACGCGCTAAAACAACGTGATGCAACAACACAGAACCTGGGCTGGCGTCGCACCTC
>QLON01004264.1:0-19089 GCA_003313675.1 Termitomyces heimii
AGGCCTCATGACACTTGGGCCTGGATTGGCTCATATTTCAAGTCATTAAGGCTATTCAGGAGTATGACGCACTTAAACAAGTCCTTGTTGAGTTCTTTGATAGAGAAGATGCAATTAACAATGTCGCATATGTGTTTTGCAGTGATTGTGAGGGGCTCCATCGAGGAACACTGGATTTTGAGCACCTCCTGAATGAGTGCAACTTGTCGTACTGGACCTTCTCCTTCTGCTCTAGTTTTGATCTGACTGTAGATGTTTGCTGCAGTTTTAGATTCATTGATGCCTTCATACTCAGCCTTGTCCAATGCGGTGAAAATTACAGCATGGGTGAGATCATTGTTGGCAATCCAGTTGCGGTATGCTACCGGTTCTGAGCTTGCGCTCAGTGTCAGGACATAGGGTGCAAAGACATAGAACTTTAATCCAAGGAGTGACAGATGTATATTGAGGTTTTTCAACCATTGCTCGAAGTTTGCAATAGGTGAGTTGTGACTAAACTTATTGTGTTTCCAGTTAGCACTGCAGATGGCAATGGCGTGGACTGAAGGAGTCATCATGTCAAAGGACATTCAACTAACTGGGTACCTAGTGCAGGTGAGGGAAAAAGTATTTTCAAACACAAAAGGTGTATATCATCCAAATTGGGACATGACAAGATGAGTGGCCAGTACAGATATCCAGTCCTTGTTCCAACAAAAGAGGACCATAATCAGGAGAAAGTTCCAAATATAGTATCTCAGTGCAATTAGCGCCAAGACTTTGAGGACAAAGAGGCAGTTCTAGTGAGTGGCAGTACTGTGTATCAAGTAGTCCGCAAGGTAAGGCCCATAACCTGTTAGAACTGAATGCTTCTAGTCCTTATGTGGTGTTCAATGACACCTAGATAATGTATACGTTTAGTATAAATCCCAGTTAACATATAAACGGAACTGATATTGAAGTACCTAGATAATGTATATGTTTAGTATAAATCTAGGTACGATTGTAAGTTAGCATGTAATTAGTGATATATGATTTGGTGACATACCCCGGTTAATGTATAAACGGAACTGGGGTATGTCTACGATGTGCCCTGCTTATAAGTGTATGTGACAAAGGTGGCCATTGGCCCTAGCGTCATTGTTCGTGGCACAATGCGCTTTGGCTCGGTCCCAACAGAATAAGATTTTTCGCCGATAAAAGAAGATTGTTACGTGCTCTATATCTTCTGATATGCGATTTACACAAATCCAACAATATCCCAACCCATTGTCAATGGTCACAAAGTTGTTTTACAAGACTTCTGCGGTGGGTAGATGAAAATTCGCTACAACTTTTGGAAAACAACAAGAATTTGTTTTTGTGAGGACAAGCGAGGGTAATGGATTACTTTAAAGACATATACAGGTTGCCACCTCATTGAAGGGGTATCACTACGCCACGATCTACTGTTTCCAGTTTCGTCCTTCTTCTGGGAAAAAATACATCAATGAAAAGACTTTCCAACTCGCGTAGGGATTGATTTCTCTTTCTCTTTCATTGAAGCGACTGGACAACAGAATATTAACACGCAAGGCGAGGGAAGAATATAGGCTATTGTTACAAGAAAGGAACAAAAGATATAAACACCATGCAAGTAATACTTGTTCAATAGCTATTGGTGGCATAGATACGTGGACCTACAACGCCATCATGAAGACAAAAACAAAAACATCTCAAATTTAGGAAGGCGACAACCATCCTTATGCATTTCAACCACAACTGTCTTATACAACCAGTTGTAATAAAGAGTAAGCTAACTAATGCTCCTTTTTATAACAAAATGCTTACGAGCCGATTTGTAAAACTCTTCAGGTATTTTCAAGCGGAACTCATTCGATCAGCGCTTCGACCATTTGCCTTCATCCGCTATTGCATCAAACATGTCCTAGGCCCACGTCAACATGGTGAAAGATTTCTCAAATACAAATTACGAGAGAATCAGCGCGAGTGAAGTCGTTGAGGAGGAGTACTTTGATGGATACCAGGCGGGAGAATATTATCCCGTTCATATTGGGGAAGTGATCACTTCCCGATATCAAGTTGTTGGAAAGCTTGGCTATGGCAGGATTTCAACTGTCTGGCTTGCTCGAGACTTGAAGGGATGCCACCATGTTTACTTGAAGATCTGCATCCTTTCATCTGGAGTCATACAACTTACAAGAATTAGCTGCTTATCGACGTCTTGAAAACGGCCCCGAGAATCATCCAGGTCGACAGGCTATACGCGCCCTACTAGACGAGTTCACGATAACTGGGCCTGTTGGTGAACATCAGTGTTTTGTTCACCCACCGCTGTGGGGAAACATAGGGACCTTTTTGAGACTCCATCCACAAGTCGACCGTCTGTTCCCTCCTATTCTCGCCTTTATGCTTCGACGGTTCTTCCTGGCCCTCGATTATGCCCAAAAGTGCCAAGTTATCCACACAGGTGAGGAAACTGCTTCGCCATCTGAAGCAGAATACTATAACTTGACTACGCAGATATAAGCCCAAGCAACGTAATGTTAACCATTACTGACCCTACCGTTCTCGAAAAGTTTTAGCAGGCTGAGATAGATAATCCGTCACCACGTAAAGAAATCAATGGAAGATTTATCTATCTTTCTCGTGAAATTTAATTTCCCGACGATTCATGTGGCGCTCCCAATTATCTGTGACTTTGGCCATGCAGTATGGGGCGGAGAAAAACATGTTATTGACGCACAACCAGATAGGTACCGGTCACCCGAGGTTATCATTGGAGTCCCCTGGAGTTATGAGGTTGATATCTGGAGCATTGCTTGTTTGGTAGGCAAGATGATACTCACTTCCTTTCAGTAACTAAGAAAAGGTACTTTCAAGGTTTGGGATATTTTTGAGGGCACAGGCCTATTCTATGGTATCGATAATGAGCATCACGCATACCGCGGCCGCGCCCATTTAGCAGAAAGGATCGCCCTGCTGGGACCTCCACCACCTCAGGTTCCTTGCACATGGTTCGTTTGCGTCCAAGTTCTTTTCTCCGGAGGGTAGGTGCACTTGTACGTTCTTGCTCTTGCCGTTTCTGACGAGATTAAATCTCAGGTCAGTTTATTGCTGAGGTGGAAGTTCCACCAACCACTTCTTTAGACGATGTAGAGACAACATTAACGTTCTGGGCATTGGACGAAGAAGAAAGACGCCTATTCCTACAGTTCATGAGAAAAATGTTGCAGTGGGATCCGAAGGATAGACAGACTCCGAAACAGCTGTTAGAGGACGAATGGATCAAGAAGCATTGTCCGACCTGAGGCAGATGAAACTTAGGCTTTGTCACTTTAGTACATAGACTCGGTGCCGAAGGAAACCTGTGATCTACTTTCGACCAAGCCAGAAAGCGGATGCATATAATGACGCAACCTACACTGATAGCGATGGCGGATCCAGTTTTTAACGTTGAACGAGCAACATTTTTAATTTCTAATGTCATGTTACTGGCTAGTCTGAAGAACGCTGAGAAGCTAGCCTTACAGCTTACACTGTTACCCCATGCACCTAAGGTCTTGAGACGAAGAACCAGGCACAAGTGCGACCAAAGGCGCGAATAATATGCTGACGCTTATACCTACAACTGTTTTGGCTTTTCGCTCATTACAGGGCAACAACAGTCACGGGATGTTGAAAAATAGCCATTGATCCCACTCAGCTGACCATTCTGGTACCTCTGTGTGTACACATTTGATAGGGGGAAGATTGTCACCTAAGGTCACTTGGTTAGAAATCAGTGCAAATCACATAGAAATCATTCTCACATGTCGTCTTTTAGCCCTGTATCACGGCCATAAACTAAATTCATTCATTCTCACATGTTCCCCCGCAGATGCCATCACATCTGACCAACCTCACGGATGATTGCCGCGAAATCCTCGCCTATCCTCTGGCTGTCAGCCCTGCATCCTTGCCCTCGTCAGCGACACGGATGTATAAATACTTGGAAACTCTAGGAGTCTTGGATTGTTAGCGCGAGGTACGTAACCATGTCGCAAGAGAAAGAGATGCACGGTCACGACGAGAAGGTCTTAGTCGAGTTCCACGATTCCGCTAAATTTGACTTCGGCGGGGATTCCACGCTTCCTCCCCCTCCCAAGCTTACCGAAGCACAGGAAAAGAAGCTGTACAGGAAGATTGACGCGCGCCTTATGCCAATTTTAGCTCTGCTATATTTACTATCCTTCATTGATCGAGGTAAGTTCCTCTTTGTGCTCTCTCCGCCCATGATCTGATATCCTTTACAAAGGCAACATCGGTACGTTGTATTTATTCATACTCTCGTAATGAAAACTCATCTTCACGAAAAAGGAAATGCAAAGTTGCAGGGGTTAGTGACACAACTCAACTTGACTGGGAATCAATACAATATCGCCTTGGTGCGGTTTTGCGTCATATCTTGAACTTATCTTATCGAGGATTTCCAGACTATGTACTTCATTGTGGGTCCTGATCACTCAATCTTTTCCTGTAGGAAACCCAACCTCTCCGTTCCAGCCATACTGTATCTTCGAATGCCCCGCCAAGTACGTGTATCTCACAGTCATAGAGATGTTTTTACGACTAAATAACATTTCAGCCTTGTGCTTAAGAAGTTCAGACCATCGAGGTGTCCTTATTCGTCTTTTATTTCTGATGATGAGCTCTAACGATGTGTTCAGATGGCTACCAGGGATTACTGTGCGTTGTTTTTTCCTCCTTGAGTTATACTAAGTTCATTTGGCTCGACAGATTTTGTGGGGTATTGTCATGTGAGGACTTCTTGTGGTGACCTCCAATACCAAACTGACTCACAAACCGCTGAAGAACAATGATGGGAATAGTGAAGAAGTAAGTTGAAAACACAGTTTATCATAGATTCCAATGTTTCAGCCATCCAGTTATCCCCAACTCGTTGGTGTCCGGATGTGTCTCGGCGTCGCCGAAGCAGGCCTTTTCCCCGGAGTCGTATACTAGTATGTGAATGAAACAAGGAAAACTACTCCTGTAAATGCTCAACATTTTGCAATAGCTTAAGTATATGGTACCCGCGCTACAAATTGCAATATCGGATAGGCCTGTTTTTCGGAGCTGCATCTGTAGCAGGTGCTTTCTCTGGTCTTTTGGCATTTGGTATTAGTCACATGAACGGTGTTGGGGGTCTTCAAGGATGGTCCTGGATCTTTGTATGTTATCAATCTAACCCTTTTTGAACGCTTGAAGTAATGCCCTGGATAGATTCTGGAAGGCATTTTGACTATCCTTGCAGGTATACTCGCTCTCTCAGGCAAGTCGAGGGACCTCGAATATTATGTCGACGGCATTGGTAACTTCCTTGCTAGTGATGGTGGATTTCCCCGCCACTGCGGGCTTTTTGACACCTGAAGAGCGTTCTTACGTCGTCTGGAAGAAAAGTGTGTTGAAGACATCCCCTCTAGGAAGTTCATAACCATAAACTGATCAATCGGCAGAATATGACAACTCTTCAGTCGGTGAGGAGGAGCACTTTGAGATGCGTCACTTCTGGTCCGCCCTACGGGATTGGCAAGTGTGGCTTCACATCCTGATATACATGTCGGTCATCGCTCCGTGTAAGTTATCTCGAGATCCAGCGTTGCAATATAGAACCAAAGTCTTTTGAAGTGTATGGAATAACACTCTTCTTGCCGTGAGTGTTACTTCATGGTTTCCATGCCCTCGAGTGCTGACGTGCGGTCCAGGAGCATTATCAATTCGTTCGTGATTCCTGTTAGAGCAATCCTTCAAGGTCTTTTACCCTCTTCCAGTTTCGGTTATTCCACGGCAGTCAGTCAACTCCTGACAGTACCACCGTTTGTCTTCGCCAGTATGTTGAAAAATCTCTTATTGTTGGTGTTGATTTCCTTGATCATCTCGCAGCTATCATTCTATACGTTTTTGCCTATTTATCCGACAAGATGAAGATGCGTTCACCTTTCATTCTAGCGGGGCTGCTGATGTGTGCCTTTGGATTTGCCATTAATATATCAGACGTGGCTCATGGTGTTAAGTACTTTGGTACATTCTTTGTTGTTGCGGGATCGTACTCTGCTTTCCCTGGAGTCGTAGCTTGGTATGCATCTCGTCATAGGAAGACTTCAGGAGCAGTTTCGCCTGACACAAACTGATAGGCTAGGAAACAACCTTGCTGGTCAATACAAGCGCGGAATCGGTATGGCCTTGCATATCGGTATCGGGAACTTCAGCGGCGCCTTCGCGTGTAACATATATCGTGGTCAAGATGCTCCTCGCTACATTTTTGGACGTACGTCAATAGTTATGGATTTTTTCACACATAACCCTGTTTTGTTTTTAGATGGTATGGAGCTCATGTTCGTTGGAATTGGCTTCATCTGTCTTCCGATTGCTGTCTTGTCCTACATTAGGATCAACAACAAGCGGGATGCCTTGGAGAAATATCGAGAAGAAAGCGGTGAACCGAGCAAATTCACAGCTGCGGAACTTCGCAGATTAGGAGACAGGGCCCCAGACTTCAGATACACTCTGTGATCATGATAACGATTATTATAACAATCATCAATGCAAATTTCACGTCTCACGACATCCTGTAATTCCGATAATCATTATAGATATACACACTGTATGATGCTACACAAGAGAAGAAACGTCTAAAACCTTCTAATAGTAGTCAGCACGCGCAGCCACCATGTTGGGAATTGTGTCCTTGTTGATCAGAAAGCCCGACAACCTGCACACCGCCCGGCATACCGCCCCGTCCACCACCAGTACTTTGCCCTGCTTTCTGCCCCTGCCAAAGATCAGGCGTTTCAAGGATTTGCTCGACAACCTCTTGGAATGCCTCGTTGACGTTGATTGCGGTTTTCGCGGATGCTTCAATGAACAACGAGTTCATCCGTGTCGCGAAGGCTTGTCCCTCCTCAGTAGACACTTGACGTGAAAATTCCTGGGATTAACGTATAAGAAGAAAAAGCCTTGGAACGAGAGGGATGACGTACCTTGTCGAGTTTGTTTCCAACAAGAATCTTGACGACGGAATCTGAGACGTATGTTTCAAGTTCGCTGTACCATCGAGGGAGAGCATCGAAAGATTCGCGATTTGCCACATCATACACTGAGATGAGACGCATAGGTAAAGTCAGACGCAAGTCGGTAGTGGGGGGATCATACCTAGTATTATCCCTTGTGCTCCACGGTAGTACGATGATGTGATCGTACGAAAACGTTCCTGTCCTGCGGTATCCTAACAGAAAAAAGTCTAGAAGCCAAAATTAATGATTTGGAGGATGCTCACCCATATGCTAAGCTTAACTTTCTTCCCCTTCACATCCATCTTGTGTACCTACAACGACATAAGCTCCTGATACAGTGGTATGGCAGTGTCAAACACAATGCTTTAGCTCACACGAAAGTCAACGCCAATTGTCGCACTGCTCTCGTCTTCTGGTAACCATTGTTCGTCGGAGAATCTAAGCAAGAGGCTGCTCTTGCCGACAGATGAGTTGCCTATGAGCAGGAGCTTGCAATTGATAGGTGACGAGGCTGATTTATTAGCTTGAGATGTCGGGGACATTGAGCAGGGAAAGGAAAGGAAAATGGACGGGTAGTGGGTGATGCAGCGGGGTGTGGTCAAGGACGAGTGCCATGTGCTTCTAGCGTCATTTGTTGATGCTTACCCCTTATGGCCTCTCCCCCCATGAACAGACTGCGAGACAGTACGCCACTTTGTTTCTCGGCGTGTAAAGGATCAAATTTCTTGTGAAATGGAATATTTATTTTTCATTTTACATTCTTAGCACGCTGAAGGAAATATTTCAATTCAATAGGTTTTGTAAGAGATGAGTCGCGCTGGAAGCGATGGAATACACACGTGATAACGGAGGAACTGAGAACAAGGTCACGTCGACACGTATCTGAGTACAATATCACGCGACCACGAAGGAAACCTGACCTGACCTGACCTGACCTGACTATCCGTCTGAGTAATGGTCTGTAACGAGGCAAGACAATTTATACGCGTTTCCCAGTGACCTAGCACGCGTGCAGGTGTTCCGACCTGAACTTGCAGTCTCAGACGCAGCCACTGAGCAACAGCAAGGCAATCCGTCAAGCCTGGTCATGCGTGAGGGATGCGGCGCTATATAGAGATGGTATGCCATGTTAAGCTTCTATCACCCTCCTAGAACAAATGTACTATCGCATTTTCAATGATAGAACTGGGTCTTGGCCTTTTCGAACACAGGAATCAAGCATCAGGCAGCCTTTACGAAGATGGCTCGACGTCGCATGATCCTTCTTCCCAACCCTCTGAGACTAATTCAGGACACGACAGTGATCAGGTAGGAGGCCAGATTTTTGAGAACACCTGTTGCACATCGTGCGAGTACACGATGAGTGCTGTATTAATTTAACATTCAACTACCATTCGTTTCTGACAGACGTGTGCCGGCATTTAACCACCGCCATTCATGTCACTACTTTGCCTAACATCCAATGATAATTTCTCACTGTACTTTTCTTCCTAACTGTTTTCAGCTGTTATTTAGGGTTATATGACAATTGATATTTCATGACGCATGAGATTCTGACGATATTATAAGTGTATTCGGAAACGGCGAGCATATACATAATTTCTGCGATGACACTATTACAGTTTCAACATATTCATCACACTGAATATTTGCACCAACGAGACTTGTCAAGACACAAAGAAGCCATTTAAACGACTACAGGATACTTGTGATATGGGTGATTCAAATAATATCGTAGTAACACTCAACAAGTACACGGCTTGTCTGACTTCAAGCAAGGGCACGTCTCCCCTTCGATAGTACAATGACACTGCGGAGAAGCGTCAGCCTCGTAATAATATCTGTAGAAAACGTATCGCCTCACATTCGCCGTGTGCTTCTTATTGCTGCAGTTGTTGCAATTGCAACTGTTCTTGGGGCAGGCACATCCAGTTCCCTGCGGACCGCAAGCTCTACATGGGGGGGATTTGTCATCGGCAGCGGCCATTGGGCTCATTAAGGTGCTCACCCGCAGTTGGTTTGGCAGGTGCAATCAGTGGCCATAGTCAAGCGTATAATGGTGTTTGAAGATGAAAGTCTGAGACCCCCCCTATTGCGAGCGAGGCCTTATATACGAATGCAAAGGAATGACGTAATTGAGTCATATATGCGTAAATCATGGACCTCATGTGTTTCAGTGGCGTTGGCCCATTCCAGATCGGGAGAGAGCCATTTTCTGGATGCATCAGAGTTTCAGTCTCTCACTTCGTGCGTTCAATTTACATAATGATGGTGAAAACAGGGATCACGTATAATTCTCGACTCATTTGCGCACTTGTTCACAAAGGTAGGGAAATATTTTCCTTGAAGTGTCATAACTCGCATCAGCAAACGAATTGTACTCTAATCTAAATTCCTTCGTAGAGGTCTACTGCGCGGAAATCGTTCTCTTGCCACTTGGTGACGTTGCTTCTTCAAGGTGTGATTGAGTTATTTTTTAGTTGCACAAGAGCCGAGACCAGCTCTCAAAAAATGGCGCACCTTCCAGACTGTGATTGCATTTTCCATATATGCTCAAGATCTGATACCATTTCCCACAAATTCACTCGATGATCCGGTCCGGCTCACTCTGATATTTGCGTCGGTCAGCCTCCAGGTAGTGACCTATGAGCTGATACATCCTGACGTTCAACTTTCCAGTTTATGAACAACTAGATCATTTCTAAAGGACGCGCGGTCGATGAGCCCAATGTCCACGTGAGATTACAAAAATAGATGCAATGAGAGAAAAAAAGTGGAAGAGCCTGGCTGGCGCTGGCATTCGTATCCCGTTGAAGACCTCATAGAGTGTGTCAGGCAATGGGTCAAGTTGAGATACACACGGTGCACAGATTAGCGATTCATATGAACAGGTACGTGCGAAGAACAATGAACGATGAAAACACGACCGACCCCCTGCTATATTTTGAGCAGAAACACAGATAAAACTTGAGCTTGAATCTTGAAGATTGAGCTTGCACATCAAACGTTTGAACTTCTGTAATTGTGCTTGCCTGAGCCCTCTTGCGAGTAATTCGGTCGTTGTGAACACAATCAAAGATTTTATTATTTCGTCTATAGTGGAACGTTTTTCTAATATATACATGAATATGTTGGTAGAGAACGGATACAAGTCCATAACGAATCATAATACAAAATTTACACAGGTACCACGATTGCCAAAGCTAAGCGGCATCCAGCGCAGGCCACCCTCGTCTCCGTCTCGTATCCTCATTCCCCTCGCCAAACCCGATATTGTCGAGCCTCGTCCCATTCTGATCCATGCACCACTCGAAGCGTGCACAGGGCGGCCATAGCCCTGCTGGCTCGTCACCCGCATCTGTTAGCAACAATGCCACCACACCATGTGGTGGAACCTGGAGTGCGGTAAAGTTGCGTACGGCTGTTCCGTTATCGGTATGGGTCCATAGATCCTGAGAACACATATTTGAGGTTCTTGTGAATAACTTGAACAGCGAGGATACATACCCGGACGTCATACTGACGGCCAGCGCGGATCCAAGGTGACTCAGTTAGGTTGAAAAACATGTCTGCAGGATGATCTAGTACATTCAGCTTGAGGGTGATGTCAACGAAGGTTACGTGGCAGGCAAAGAGGTATAAACATACTAGCATTATCACGGTGCCGTTCTGACTGTTACCACTCCAATATTGCGCAGGATGCGTTATGTTGTGGGTCCATGCAGGCTGAATGGGGGCATAAGAAACGAATACAGAAGTTGCGAGTGATCATACGTTGATTCCCCATCTAAATGGTATGATGGACGTTCCAACTACGGGGTCCTGATTGATAGCAATGATCTCCTTGTTCTTCAGGATCTCTAGAGTCTGTTCTGTAACGGTCGCCAGCTACCGGATATTCTTGTTTAGTACTACCCACAGTACTTGAATGTCGTCGCTCACATTTGTAGACTGCAATCAAGGTAAATTGGCTTGTCAGATGTCAAATAAGTCAAAGACATACGATGAGGAGCGGTGACTTCATCAGTGCCCACGCCGTAAAGTGTGATTTAGCTTCATCGTAGGTTAGATGTCCATTCCCACTGTGTGCGTAAGACTTATTCGACGAAAGAAATGAATTACAATTTGACGTACACTTCGAGCTGTTGATCAGGCAATCGGATAGTAAATCAACGAAAGGGAAGGATAACACGAGTACTCACGATATCCATGTCGTTATGACCGTAAAAGTCGGACGCCCACGCGATGAACGAGTTCCTTCGTTATCAGCATTCTTTCAACTAGTCTGTTTCTCAACGATGAACGAGCTTACCGGTTGATAATTTTACTGAGCACCCACCACTCCGGTCCTTCAATTTTGTGAGGAGGTCGCAAGTACTACAGATTACAAGTCTTACCAATATCTTCTGTCGTCTATTCACAAAGCCATGAGCACAGATCTGCTTTGGCCAGAACAATAGCCACCTACTCTCCACGTTTGCCCAAGATTCCGCGCCCATAACCACGGCTGTGCCTAAGAAACCGCGAACTATGGGAAAGACGTCGAATGAGGCAAGGAACAAAATCTCACTCTGCCCCACTCGCAGATCGAGAACAGAATCGGGGGCTTTCCGGATGACTTTGACAGGTCATCGATCGCCTTGGCCATGCGCGCGTATTCTGCGGGTTCTTCGTGAGGTGTCGGCAGAGGACGAATGAGAACCCCGTACTTCCAACTAGGCCTTCTTTTACGATACCATCGTAGGGGACTGCGAAATAGTCGGGTAGTCGTTAGCGCAATTTAGGGGTGTAAGTATCAAGCCTACCGCCGCAATTATCATACCTAAACGGCCGTCAATAGACTCCACAGAAGGATAAAGAATAGCATACTTGAGAAGATCAAATCCCCACTCTTGAAAAAGTTTGATGTCTCTGTAGTACGTATTTCAGGTATTGAACAATCAATGAAGGTAATAGGACATACCTTTCCTCGTTCTGGAAGGATCCTGGGTACCGTTGGCATGTTACCCAACCAGAATCGCTATACTGGCGTTCGGTCATGTCAGTGCTCCTATAACCTCATGGCACATGGAAAACTTGCAATTCCTGCTTTTCTATCAAATCTACATTTAACGCTTAGTGAAAAGGAAAGGAGTAGGAACGCTCACAATCCAAGTTTGTGCAGCCGATCAGTTAGGTAATTCATTCCTGACGGAAATCGTTCTTTGTCTGTAGGTAGCTAAATTGCACCCACTGACGGCATGAGGAAGAGGGAGGATCCAACGCACTCGCGACGATATCCCCAGATGGACTGCGCTCCTTCTCTGAATAACAATCATCCAAGTTCATGTGGTTATACCCGACATCCTGTATTGGCAATGAGATAACGTGTCAAAAGGGGAAGGGATTGGGATGTACGATGAGGCCCAGTGACTTCATGAGCTTTGCAGTTTCTAAAATCTTTTTCTCATTGATATCACACTATGTGAGTGATAAGCGAGCGTCAAGAGCAGGGAGAACAGATACAAACGTAGTAAGCGTTCCATGCTGTTCAATGATCAACCCAAGTTCATAAATGTAGCTGAAGTCCAACGTACTATTATAACCCATGACTTGTGTCCACAGGACCGTGTTCAGCGGAAGTCTGTCTATAAGGCAGCGGATGAACGTACATGGTAGTCTTCCAACCGTATGTTCAACCCCCGATAGATTGGTGCTGGTGTTGAACGGGTACATGAATGTGCCCGCGAGCGCCACGATCAACAACACGACTACGACAAGTAACAAAGTTTTGAAAGAAAGAACAAGAGTGAACTTGGAGTGGTATAGCTTCTTCAACGGGGTATCATCTGTGAGCGGAGAGAATGAGCTCTGAAGACTTTCAAATGCTGCATGGAAACAGACTGTTCAGCCGACGGAAGTCCGAGTCCGACCCGTTCTCATTATGTGGCAAGAGCGCTGTGCGCAAAGGTACGTGAGAGGATTAGAGGATTGGAAACAGTTACATACGTTCTTGGGATTCCATTTAAATGGTTTTGGAGGTGACAGGAGTTCACTTTGTCGCCAATGTCCACTGCCATGTCACATATGTGCCGGTCCGGAGTAACTCTCTGTTGTCACTTACGTAAAAGAGTAGGGACTTCTTTTCGTTCGAATCGTTTCTGGGGCATCATCGTAATGGTCTGACTCAATGAAGGACATTGAGCAATCATAGGGGCCTTGATTTCGTTGTCCGTTTGGCAGAAGGCTTCGCGGGTGGAATCATGAGTATGCGTAGACTATTTTTTTTCTAGAATTATTCTGAGGACCTGAATGTGCTCACGTCAATAGGCGAAGACCACCTTTCGACCGAATCAAAATCCTGTTTCAAACATACAGCGCTGACTTTTTGCGATTCTCAGGTATCAGTCAAACAAGCATCATCTCTAGTATATGTAACATAACCACGACCCTTGCGAAGTTCACGGAAGGGTGTTGTAAATGCAATGGAGCTCAATGTAAAAGCACAAGGACTCAGAGACCTATATCAGGGTTTGATAGGCGAAACCGCCTTGTATACAAATATCTCTGACGGCTCCTGACCGTGGTGTTACAGGTCGACACTTGCTCCACCTATCCCTCACGCTGCCATTGATTACACAATTTACGAGAAAACCATTCGGGTAAGTCCCTAATCTCATGAATTACTTTTTTAAACACCAGAAATATAGATGTTAATGCCCACTAATGGCTCGCAGACACCTTGAAATGGCTTCTGGCTGGGGCTGTCACTGGCCAGCCACCAGCCTCTCTCCTAAGCGATCTATTTTTTTTTATAACACGACAGGGATATTTACTATGCCTTTCACATATACATTTGAGCTGATTCAAGTTCGAATGGCCATTGAAATGAAATATTATTCCCATTGGCCGAGTCCATGGAATGCCACTCGTACTGGCTGGCTTGAAGGAAGGGTTCCTTCCCCATTACCAGCTTTGCATTTCTATCATGGTTTTACTGTCTCTGCATCTCTGCACTCGGGACTGTACCATATTGAAATGGAATCTTCTGACTATTGAATGCAAAATCACACGAACAACTGCTTATCAGACGCGGATACATCTTGTCATTGGCGCAATTTCAGGAACTGTTGCTCAAGTTGCAACTTATCCAGTAGAGGTTACTCCTCATATGTTAACAAGTAAGTGGGGCAAGCTCTCCTGAAAGGATGATTGGCTTTAGAGAAATTGTGACTATGCATCTAGGTTCAGTCACACTGGTATAGATTCTTTTCAGGATCAGGGATAGGATTAGTCAAATAGGTGCCCATGCACAGTACATCTATCAAAGGGAAGTGATAACTTGTTACCACTAAGTGACATAGATCACATGGGTTCAGCTATACACCCTTAAAATGTTTTTTATTTTGCCTGCCACACTTCAGTTCATACTGCATAGATGTGCACAATACTGAGTACATTTGTTTTGTCTAGGCAAAATCAAATCTGCATGTTGATTGCTGACAGGTTATGGGCTCCATAGCCTAACAGCAAAGACAGAAAGAGACAAACTATACAGAAGCACAAAGCTTCCACATTTCAGCTACAAAAGCTAAATGTTTGATCTTCCTAAGATTACTTAGATCACTCCATGATGTTTAGACATACAAAACATGTTAGACACCATGACATGCCCAATACTCACTGGGCCCAAGAACTTCCAAATTTGGAAGATGAGAATATTAGGAAAGCTTAGGCAGGAGAAAGTGTGGGATACAGTCAAACCAGGACTGTCCTCAGGTGCACCAGATACCCCATCTATACAATCTAAAAGCTGGTCCATCTGCAATTCTAAAGCTGTTGATATCATCATTGCCCATGTATCTAACAACTTGCTACTCTGAGTCAGCAATCTAAAACATGCCAAAGAAATGTATGACTGTAAGGATAACTTCTGGAGGCTGTGGCTCAGTCACACAACTGGCAGAGGAAAATCTAAAGATGTATTAATAAAGGTAAAATAGGTACAAATGATAAAGTGCTAACCTGGCAGAGGGAAATTCAAAAAAAATAAGTTTAAGGATTTACTCTGCCTGTTAATAGAAGATATTCTGAGGTCAAGTCACATGACATCACAGTGTGACATTGTCATGCTAATGTCATGCTTTATGACTGATATGACTGATGTCATGGTCATGTCATAATGGAAATTGGATCACTTTTGATGAGGGCTCTGATGAAGCCTTTGTTAAAAGTGATCCATTTCCCAGAATCTGGCAGAGGCTCCCAACCAATGAGGAAGTTTGTTCCCATAGTTTAGCTAGTGAGGAGTTTGATAAAGACACTTGACAGTAAGTGAATTAGAGTGAAATGGTCTGAAAATTGGAAGAAAACATGGGGTAAGAAACCTCCAAATGGGGGATTCCCTGACAATGACAAACTCATGAAAATTCACAAAAATATCAACATCAGCATCAGTGCTTTCTACACATATATTCACATGAACTGGCTCAAGTGAGATGAATTCCCTTTTTCATTAAACAACTACATTTTTACAATATTAGCTAATGACACAAAGCTCACAGTGATGAAAAGACAAGTTGACTGTAAATTTCTTACATTTATATTCAACTCCCTTTCTGAAGAGGGGATATGGGAATTTTTCCATGCAATTGTCCTATATTTCATGTCATCTAGAGACTACCTATTCTTCTTAGCAATTGCAGACCACTTCAGATTGTTTCAGATTCACTGTAACCACTGAACAAGGATCCTTCTTGCCAGATGCTGCCTTGAAAGCTGACATAACCACCAAACAGAAATCAAAGACAAAATCTGATCTATGGTGCAATTTTCACAAGTCTGCATTCCACAACATGTCCAATTACCAAATGCTCAAAGGAAAAAAGAATGAAAAAAAAAGAAAAAGGGCAAAAAAAAGGCAAAAATAAAAGCAAATCAAGCAAGTTACAATTCTAATTCAGAATATAGAAGCTTGGATAGCATAGGCAGTAATTTAAACAGTGGGAGTATAGAGATTCAAAGTATTAAATCAACTCATGTCTCTAAGGCATTAATGTCATGCATTTTGGCTTATGTTGGGAGTGTTTATCTATTCACACACTATAGTAGACTCTGGTGCATCAGCACACATGATACTGCATCACAAATGATTCAAGTGTGACACATTTAAAGAACTCAACCCTCTTCAAAAAATCCACTTTGGAAATAACTCCCATGTTGAAGCTACAGGCATTGGCATTATAATGCTCAAATGCATAGTTAACAGCTATACAAAGATTACAGAACTTGAAAATACATTATATATGCCCTCCTTCCAGCTGACACTTATATCAATACAGCAGCTTAATAAAGCTAGTTATTACACCATATTTAAAAATGGAATATTCAAAGTCAAATTCTCTAAAGAGCACAAAGTAATGCTTATAGAATCACATAAGGGAGATATATACCATTTTGATGTTTTTTTTCCAATACATGCACTTGCCTCAATTAACATCAACATGCTACATTAATGCCTCACACATATATCTCCAAACAAATTGATTGAAATGGTGAATGACAAATGCATTGAAAGAATTAACAAAACCATAGGCAAGCTGAGTTTCTATGAGCTTTGCATATTGGCCAAATTAAAGAAGCTCCCCTTTAAGCACAAGAGACAAAGAGCAACTCACTCATTCCAAATCATATGCTCAGATGTTGGAGGACCAGTAAATTTAGCAGACCACCATAGAAACAAGTATGAAATTTCAGATAGATTCAGGTATTTTCTCTAAATCTACTTTATGCAAAATAAAAGTGATGCACTATTATATTTTTGCAAATTCAAAAATAACATCCAGATCTATCTTGGAGCCCAGATAGGAGAGCTCCATTTGTCTATCTCCTAGTTTAACAATGAAGATAAATACATGGAAAAGAAATTCTAGAAAAAATTGGGCAAAGCAGGCATTGTACATCTTATAATAGCACATAACACTCTTAAACAAAATGGGTTAGCTGAATGCATGAACTAGATGCTTATCAACACTGCAATTGCAATGCTCATAAAATCAAGGTTGCCTAAATTTTTTTGGTTGAATGCAATAGCAACAGCTACCACTATCATTGGAAGAACACTGGCTTCTAATTTGAAAAGCAGGGTGCCTTACAAAACAATCTCTAAATGCAAAGTAGACATCTTTTAGCTCCATCCATTTGGGTCAATAGCTTATGCCCTAATTCCCAAAGACAAGCATGAAAAAACATTCAGTGATAAAGCATGCAAGAGTATACTCATTGGATATACTACTGAGAAGAAAGCATACAAACTTCTAGACATGAAAACAAGAAAAGAATTCAATAGCCACTATATTCATTTCAATGAAATTGCCTACTCAGATTTAAGATCCCTGAAACTTAGAAGGAAAACTGCACTGTGCTTAGAATATCAATAGAAGCTAAATATGCTGCAAGCCAATTATTAAAATAAGACTGTAGATCATGATAGTGAAAACTCTGATTTCAATGACAAGCCAATAAGTGATGCCAATGTAGGACCAGTGGGAGAGTAGTAGTCAAATAATTTAGATACTGAGAGTGAATATTACACACCAAAATCTTCACCAAATCTATTAAGACTCTTGTTACTAAAGATCCCACCTGGGATTCCACAAAAGAGGAAAAGGACCCCTGATAGAAAATCACAGAATTTGGGTCCAGTGGAAGGCACCAGAGAAGAGAGGTGCTTAACAAATATATTTAAAGTGGTTCCAATTCAAAAGAGGGTAAAACCAATTACCTCCAAGTTAGTTTTCCATGTAAAGTATGATGCAAATAGAAATTTTAAATAGTATAAAGTATAAATAGTTGCCTGCAGGTTTATGCAAGTTGAAGGAATAGATTATAAAGAAGTTTGGGCACTAGTCACAAATCTGGAGTCAATATGCATAATACTTGCACTAGCTGCAAAATATAATCTAGAATTGGATTAGATAGACATAGCCACTGCTTACCTAAATGGGAAACTGTAAGAGAAACTGTATATGGTCTCTTCTAATGGTGTAAAAGTTCCTGAAGGCCACTGCTAGCATCTAAGATGTTTACTATATGGACTGAAGTAAGCAGGCAGAACTTGAAACATCACACTCAACAAAAAACTATGAAACTTAGGATTTGCATGTTTAAATGCTGAAACTTGCTTATATGTGTATTGAAGGGACAACAAGGTCTGTTTCCTAGTTGTTTACATAAATAACTTCATTCTTGCTGCAAATTCACATCACTTCCTCAATGAAATAAAGCAATGCCTGGCAAACACATTCAAAATGCATGATTTGGGAGTTGCAACTTACAATCCAGATCAAATGAAATCAAAAAGCACAAACCATCAGCCTGAGCCAGCAGTAGTACATCAAGGCCATCATCAAAAGATGTGGCATGACAAATTCAAAGCCCACTTGGACTCCCATAGCCACAAGTTTGAGACTTTCAGCCAAAGACCAAAGTGATGTCATGATCACTGACATAGAGGGAAATGTGTAACATACTTGAGCATCATTGGATCCCTTATGTATGCCATAATAAGAACAAGGCCCAACATCACATACACTATTGGAGTACTTGAACACTTTAGCACTAATCCAAAAAGGTACCACTGGAGTGCCACAAAAAGAGTGCTATGATATCTCAACACCACTAGCAAAATGGAGCTATGTTTTGATGGAAACAACCTGAAAATAGATATGTCTTTCCATGGATACTGTCAGGTTCCGCTGATTCGGGGGCTTTCCGGGAAAGCAACGCCCTTACGAGGCGGACTTGATCTACGGATACTCGGGTGTCTGGAACTTCCAGGGTTAAGGCTCCGGAGTTCAAGACGCGAACAGGGGGTTGGTTCTGGGGAAATGGAACTTGACCCGGGGGTTTTCGGGGTTTTGTTGGGAGTTGGCGGGGGTCGAGTCGGAACCGGAGGTTTTAAGACGAGACCCGGTTAGTAAATTTAGAGTCGCGAAGTGCGTACCAAACTCAAAGCACGCGATTATTCCAGCGTGCCAGTCAAAAGCGTGCCAGTCAGTGCGTATCAGTCAAACAA